>PVIC010048468.1:0-13498 GCA_004025085.1 Thryonomys swinderianus | reverse complement strand
TGAGTTCGCGGCGGCTTGCCTGGGCACCATAGTGAGCTCAGGGCCAGCCCGAACTACAAAGCGAGACCCTGTCTCAAAAAAAAAAAAAGCCCTGCCTGTTTTGGGGGATCCCATAGGTAACAAGTTTCTTTCTTTCTTTTTTTTAGACAAGGTCTCATTTTGTAGTTCAGGCTGGCCCTGAGCTCACTATGTAGCCGAGGCAAGCCTCGAACTCAGCAATCCTCCTGCCTCTGCCTTCCAAGTACTGGGATTACAGGTGTAAACCAACACACCCAGCGCTGTGGTGTGTGGTACTGATTGCTGGTAGGCATGAGTCACCACGCCCGGTATTGTTGTATGTGCTTACCGGGTGGAACCAGAGACCTTGTGCTTGTTAGGCAGGTGCTAGAACCACTAAGCTAAATCTCCGGCCCTAGGTAACAAGTTTTTACTTGTGGAGTTTTGTTTTTGTATTTTGGGGACTGGATCTCATTACATATTCTAGGTTGGCCTTGAACTCGCAGTGATCCTCCTCAAGTTCTGGCAATACAGGCTGCCACACCACATCCCACTGGTTTTTATATTTTTAAAGGGTAGGAAAGAGTTCAAGGGGTAATATCTCACAATGCACAAAAGTGACATTGCCGGGCATGGTGGCTCACGGCTGTCATCCCACCACTTGGGAAGCAGGGCGGGAGGATTGCTGAGTTCGAGGCTTGCCTGGGCTACATAGTGAGCTCAGGGCCAGCCCGCAATACAAAGTGAGACCCTGTCTCAAAAAAAAAAAAAAAGTGACATGAAATTTACACTTCAGGTCTAAGAGTAAAGTTTATTGGCACACAGCAGCCCCATTTGCTGCTCTGGTACATTCCAGGCTATATGGGCAGATTTGGTCAAAGTCTATGTGTCCTGCCATCTGGTGACAATCACAGTTCACATAATTGTCCGCAGGCCAAACTGGGAGGTGGCTTCCTCTTCCTGCAGGTCAGGCTGCCAGGACCTCCTAAGGAGATGCACAAGCCAGGCTTGTTGAAGCCCGGGGTGGAGACAGGTATGGCTTTACTCTGGCAGAATTGGCTGGCCCAGGCAGGGCAGGAAGACATGTGATGGCCAGGCCACCAGACATAGTCTGTGTCTAGACTGCAAGAGCTATAAGGTCACGGGACGAAAGTAGGGCAGGGTGACCTCTGACCCTAAAGCAGGGAGTCTCCGGTGGGGGTGACCAGTCTCCAGAGGACCCAGGCCATATCTGAGGACATCAGTGGTTGTCACAGCTGGGGAGTTCCTGGCCTAGAACAGGTAAGTAGAGGCCAGGAACACGGTTCAGCACCCTGCAGTGCCCAAGATACCCCACTGAGAAGGATTCAGCCTCAGTGTTCCCAGGGGTAGCTGCTGTGGATGCTCAGATGGGGAAGGACAGGGCTGGTGTCCCCAGGGAGGCGACTGCAGCTGAGACCAGCCCTGGGGAAGGACAGGGAGCAGTTCAGTCTGCCTGCTGTGGTTTCCATCTTGAGGGTTCTCCAAGGCCCACATGGTGAAGGGCTGTTGCTCCTGGGAGGTGGTGGGGCCTTTAAGAGGCCGGGCTTAGTTTGAGGAAGTTGTGTCACGGTGGGCGTGGCCTGTGAGGGGATTTCGGGGGACCCAGGTCTCTTCCTCTTCCTCTCTTTGCTCCATGGTGGAGATGGGCAGTCTTGCTCCACTGTCCTCACCACGAGGTCCTGTCCTGTCACGGGTTCCAAGGCACCAGTGCAGACCAAACAGATTCAGATCCGAAACTGAACCCAAAGAACCCTTTCCTCTTTGAGCTGATGACCTCAGGTGTTTGTTACAGTGACCATACGCTCGGCACCCTAGGCAGCGATTTAGAGAAATGAAGTAAAACAGGTGAACAGAAAACAAGGAAGATGAGTCGGGCTGGGGGTGCACACCTGTGATCCCAGCACTCTGGGAGGCTGAGGCAGGACGATGGCAAGCTTGAGCACAGCCTGGGCGACAGGAGCAGGACAGGGAGGAAGGAGGCTTCAACAGCACAGGAGCAGGAAGCGTCTGACACTCACCCCGGGAACTTGGAATGCTCCTGCTGAGCCGTTTCCCTGACAGCCGAGTTGTCTGGGGGTGGAACCCAGGGCCTCCCGTACGCCAGGCAAGCACTCACCATTAGGCTGCATTCTGGACCTTTTTCTGTTTTGAGGCATGCCCTCACCAAGTGGCCCAGGCTGGCCTTGAACTCGTCCTCCTGCCTCGGCCTCCAGAGTAGCTGCGAAAAAGCTGGTGATATTTTTACTAGAGCCTCGGAAAGAGCTGGCATTCTCGTTTATTTCTGCTCTGCTGGGTTTAGCACCAGGGGACTCAGGCAGGCCACCGAGCCGCACACCGTCCCCCGAATGGTAGCTTTGAAAGATTAAAATAGAACCCACACCTTGTTTTCTGGTGCTGGGGATTGAACCCAGGGCCTTTCCACTGAGCTCCATCCCTAAGCCTTTGTGTTTTATTTATGTATTTATGTATTTATTTTTTGGAGGTACAAGGGACTGAACTCACAGCTGCAGGGCAGGCGTAGTGCTACTAAGCTAAATCCCCGCCCTTTTATTTATTTATTTATTTATTTTTGCTCTTTTTTTTTTTTTTTTTTTTTTTTTGAGACAGGGTCTCGCTTTGTAGTTCAGGCTGGCCCTGAGCTCACTATGGTGCCCAGGCAAGCCGCCACGAACTCAGCAATCCTCCTGTCCCTGCCTCCCGAGTGCTGGGATTACAGGCGTGAGCCACCACGTCCGGCAATGCCCTTTTATTTTTTGAGGCAAGGAGGATCACAGGTGGTAGTCTAACCTGCGCAATTTGGCAAGATCCTGTCTCAAAAAATGTTTTAAACTGGGCATGGTGGCTCACACCTGTAATCCTAGCACTCAGGAGGCAGAGGCAGGAGGATTGCTGTGAGTTCAAGGCTTGCCTGGGCTACAAAATGAGTTCAGAGCCGGCCCGAACTACAAGGCGAGACCCTGGGCAGACGGGGCAGACCTGTCCCAAGCCCTGGTGGCCAATATGGCCGGCAGAATCACAGCTTCCCCTAGATGTCCAGGTCCTCATCCCTGAAACCCGTGATGATGCCACGTTCCGAGGCAGGATAGCTCTGCAGCTAGGACATGACAGGACGTCATCCTGGGTTATCTGGGGGGCCATGAGGTTGTGGCCAAACCTTTCTCCAGGTGCTTCCATTTCTTCTCTTCTCTTTCTCATGGTGGACGAATAGGTAGTGACCCTTTAAGAAGGTGATGCAGGTGATGCAGATGACGCACACCACTCATACATTGCTAGATGCTCCTTTCTCCCTTGCGCCTAATCACACCCCGTCACGAGCACTGCTCTCTCCCTCTCATCCAATCACATCCCAAGCCTCCCTATATAAATGCCTGTAACTATTTGGACAATGGAGACAGCACAGTAACCAGCCAGGCCGGATGACATGAGGTCAGAGGACTGCAGGCAATAAGGGCCAGAGACCGGAGCAATGAGCCCACACGGAAAGGGTCCTCTGCCCTAGAAGAGCAAGAAGAACCAGGCCCTGCCCACACCCTGATTTGACTTTTTGTTTTGAGACAGGGTCTCGCTTTGTAGTTCAGGCTGGCCCTCAGCTCACCATGTAGCCCAGGCAAGCCTCGAACTCAGCAATCCTCCTGCCTCTGCCACCCGAGTGCTGGAATTACAAGCATGAGCCACCATGTCCGTGTTGTGGTATGTGGTATTGACCGCTCAGATTATGGGCATTGTGGCATGTGGTACCGGATCGAACCTGGGACCTTGTGCTTGCGAGGCAGACGCTGGAACCCCTGAGCTAAATCCCTGGCCTTTCCTTCCTTCTTTCCTTTTCTTTCCTCCCTCCCTACTTCCCTACCTCCTTCTTTCCTCCCGAGTGCTGGGGTTACAGGCGTGAGCAATCACGCCCAGGAATTTGACTTTATTTTTGTGGTACTGGGCATGGATTCCACTGAGCTACACTCCAGCCCTTTTATTTTTTGAGATAAGAGTCTTAAAATCCTCAGGTTGCCACCGCTGGGTTGGAACTTGTGATCCTCTTGCCTTCGCTTCCCAAAGTGAAGCAAAGGCAGGTCTGCACCTCTTACTGCAATCCCACTAGCGGCCTCGGCAGGCAGACAGGTCCCCGGCGCCGAAGCCCCATCCTGCCCAGCCCAGAAGCCCGGGAAGGTACAGATGAAGCCTCGGCCTTGCCTTTCTCCAGGAAGCCCCTGGTGCAGCTCCTCCACACGTCAAGGCCTGAGGGACAGGCACCGTCGGAGAGCAGGAGGGGACAGGAAGTGGTGGAGGATGTTGAGGGTCTGCAGCAGGGACAGTTTCAAGGCCAGGAACTGAGAGGAACTTGGCCTGGGGCAGGCCTGCTGTGGGGCCTTCAGCAGGCCATAAGCTTTCTTGGCCTCAGTTTACTTACCTGTAAGATGGAAGCAGCCACTCAGGTGTGGAGACCTGGTGACCGCTGAGGAAGGGCTCCTTTGCTGGGCGGCCATGCGCCTCAGCGGTGAGTGCAGGCCTGATGTGACAGGGTGGCGCTAGGAATCAGGGCTCACAGTGACAATTCCTGATTTTTCTTTATGTTTACACTTATTTATTTGGTGTTACTGGAGACTGAACCCAGGACCTTTGTACTGAGCTTCATCCCCAACCCCTTTTATTTTGAGACAGGATCTCACAAAGTTACTAAGTTTCTTAGACTGGGTTTGAATTTGTGATCTTCCTGCCTCAGCCTCCAGAATACTGCGATGACAGGCATGTGCCACTGTGCCAGTTCTGATTAATTGATTGATATTTTTGAGACAAAGACTCTCTATGTAGCCTAGGCTGTCCACAAAACTGCGGTAATCCTTCTGCCTCAGCCTCCTCACCACACTTAGACTGGCCCCAATTTGTAAATACTGGCAACCAATTCAAATAAAGTAGATGTGAGAATTAAACAAGGAACAAGAGCTCTAAGGAAAGCTAACCCTTAGCCCCTGAGCCTCCTCTGCCGCCCCCAGGCTCCATCTCCAAGACAATGAGGACCTGGAGAGGCAGGGAGCACCAGGCAGGGAGCTGGCACCTGCCAGGCTTTGTTCAAAGACAAACGCAGTGAGGTCTGGGTGTTTTTTTGGACAAACCCAAGCTTTTTCAGGCACATCTTCTAGGTGAGATCTTAAGAGTAAAAAAAGAAATAAGACTCTTTGATATAATTTGTTCATATGGTCACTGGGTTCCTGGGGACACTAAAGCTCACAGGATGGAAAAGGCCTCATTGGGGTGTTCTGGGTCCTGTACCAGGCTGCCATCCAACGGCACTCACTCACAGGCCCCCAGGGAACATCAGAACCTGAGGGCAGACTTTTAAGGATGTTTGTGCGCTCTGCAAGGAGAGATGGGGGACAAAATGTCTTAGACACTGTCCAGGAGAAAGATGTAGGTCACTGTGCCTATAACCCCAGGCACTTCAGAGGGTGAGGCAGGAGTCTCCACATGAGTCCAAGGGCTACAGAGTGAGACCCTATCTGAAAAATCCAAATAAACAAGAAGGTCACCTGTCTTTCAGGGCCGCTCTCAGAAGCCCCCATAACCGTGTTCTGACCCTAGAACGAAACGTGACACTGAGAGCCGCTGGTGTGCCGTGCTGATGTCTAGGGACATGAAGGTCACGTGCAGACCACGTGCTGCTGCATCCACAAAAGATGCTCCTCAGGGAGACGGTTTTCAAGTCAGCTTTATTGTAGTGAATCCCATTTCAGTCACCCTCCGGGACACCTGGCCACAGCTGGTGTTTCCACTCACAGGAGCTTTATATCCAAAGCCCATTTCTTTTCTGGGTACTGCAATGGAACCCAGGGCAGGGCACGTGCCAGGCAGACGCTCCCCATGAGCCCACCCTGGGCCACATGTACTATGTGATATGACAGCTGTGATGTTTTAACCAACTGTTTTTCTTTCTCCCCTTGAAAGCCTTAAGTGTAACGCGCTGTACAGGCCCAGGTCCCCGCGGAACCCTGCTCATGACTGGAGAGATGGCCTTTTATGTGGGTCCTTGTGCTCTGGGAAGTGACATAGGATTCTCCTGCCACTCTCACGAGCTGGCAGACCCCCCCCCAGGTACGCCCAGTTGGCCAGCTGGTGGGGGGGCATGCCACTGCAGTGTAAGTGGTTGCATTGACAGCAGGCTCTAGGGCCCCCCTACCATCTCATGCAAGGAGCATTTTATCCAGCAGGGAGGGGCGGCCCTGAGTGGCCCCTGGGTCAGACGCCATGGCATCAGTTGGGTAGGCAGGAGGGAGAGAAGGAAGTGGTGCCAAGTGGCAGCGGTGCTGGCCAGGATGGGCTCCACCTGAGAAGCCAGGAACAGCAGGGCAGTGGCCAGCATCCAGCCTCACCTGCTGCCTTCAGGGCTTCCTTCTGGGCCCAGCACAGGTGCCTTGGTGGACAGGAAAAGGACCGTGAAATGGCAAATGCAGGGTTTGTGTGAGCAATGGACAGGAACGAACCTACCAGCCCCAGCTGTGATCGAGGACACTGTGAAGAAGCCACCAGGAGCCAGGCACAGTCAGTGTACACCTATCATCCCACTACTCTAGGAGGCTGAGGCAGGAGGATCACAAATTCAAGGCCAGCCTGGGCAAATTAGCAAATATAAATTAAAAAAGAAGCCCCTGGCTTTCTAAAACACTGACCCAAGGGTACAGAGTTTTCTCTGCTCCAAGGAAGAGGCCTCACACAACAGAAGTGACTTTCACAGACACATGCTGCTGCAGAATAAGAGAGAAGCAAAGTCTTCGCTCTGGCTGGGAGGGACAAGGAAAGAGCCCGGAGCGCAGTCACTGCCAAGGCCGCCGGAAGTGACATGCCCGGGACACTGACCTGGCAGGAGCCCTGCCCAGAGCAAGACCCCAAACATCCACCAAAGGACCTCCAACCACGGGGATCCAGTGACTTCAAAATGACGATGCTGAGCAGCCCACAGTAGGCCGAGAAAGTCGGCTTCAGAGGAGCAGATGCCCTGGATGCCTCACACTTGCTTTAAGAAAAGGGAAATAAAGGGCTGGGGATTTAGCTCAAGTGGTACCGCACTACCTTGGATGCACACGGTGGGGGGGGGGGGTGTTCAATCACCAGTACCACAAAAAAAAAAAGAGGGAGGGGGGAATAAAGCTTGGCCAGGCCTGCAATGCCAAACCTCTAAAAGGCTGAGGCAGGAAGATACCAAGTTGCACTCTAACCTGGGAAACTTAGTCACTTAATGAGATCTTGTCTCAAAAATTTAAAAAGGGCGGGGGTTGTTGCTCAGTGTGAAGGCCCTGGATTCCTTCCTCAGTTCACCAAAATATCCCAAAAGAACATGAAAAGGGAAGTGAGCATGCACCATACACCTACTGTTTCAGCTACTTGGGAGGCTGAGGCAGGAGGATCATAATTTCAAGGCCCGCCTACAGCCTAAGGTGGGCACCACCTGCCAGATGACCAAGTTCCCTCGTGCCCTGTACAACTCAGAGCCACACCAGAGACTGAAACTGACACATGTCCTCTGATCTCTTTAAGGTGACCAAGGGCAAAGGACAAGGAGGCACTTTGTGTGGCTAAAGTACTGTGAGGTTCATTAAATGACTGTGGGGCTCACTGTCATCTCCCTGAGCTGTGCCTCGGGGGCGCAGTCTCACAGCCTCGGGTACTGCTGTTAGCACCAAAGGCTTTCACTCAGCAGGGTCTGGGGGCTCCCACCCCAACAATGGATTATGGGAGGGACCGGCTGGTGCCTTGTGGACCGTGTCCAATCTCAGGTGGGAAGTTTCTCAAAGTCTCAATTCCAAATAAATAATGCAAAGAGGAAGCACCCAACACAGCAGGACATCCCTCCTGTGCCTGCCCTCCTCCCGGGTCTATTCAGGTGTTTATCCAGGTTAAGGGTCACTGTCCCTCACCTCTGTGCCCGAGAAGAACCCCAGAGACACCCACAGTGCGAGGTCATCTATAAAAGTCATTTGAAAGTGCTTTTGAAGCCAGATGTAGTGGTGCACATCTGTAATCTCAGCTCTTGGGAGGCTGAGGCAGGAAGACCTCCAGGAGTTCAAGGCCAGTCTGGGCAACTTACATGACCTAGAGAGATCCTATTCCAAAAGAAAAAATTTAGAAAGGGCTAGGGATAGAGTTCAGTGCAAAGGGCCTGGGTTCAGTCACACACACACACACACAAATCACAGACAAAGGCAGGCAAGTATGTCACCCCAGTGGGACACTTCAAGAAATACTCAAGGCAGAGACACATGCACCCACGGACACGGGCAGCTCCACCAGTATCTCCCCCACACAGGCGTCTACACTGCACTTCTGCTGTCCGAACCACCTGCACGAAATCTCATTCCCTCAGCAATTGTCAGCCTCACAGCTCAAATCCGCCTTCGGCTCTAATTAACGGCACTGACAGATTCAATTTTCCACGTGGGATTAGTCTTGAATTGTGAATACCTGCAACACTCAATAAAACACACAGAACAAATGATAATCCATATTGTCAACAGGTAGTTGCCTGATTCAGGAGTATAATGACCAGCTGGGGGTGATGGCTTATGCCTGTAATCTCAGCACTTGGGAGGCTATGGCAGGAGGATCCACAAGTTCAAGGCCAGCCTGGGCAACTTAATAAGACCTTATCTCATAACAAATAGTAAAAAAGACTGAGGATGTCGCTCAATGGTAGAGTGCCTGGTAAGTGTGAAGTACTGGGTTCCAACCCCAGCACCAAACAAACAAAAGCCCTGTTATGATTACAACCCTACTTTTTTTTTTTTTTTTTTTGAGAGAAGGTCTTTGTAGTTGAGGCTGGCTCTGAGCTCACTATGTAGTCCAGGCAAGCCTCGAACTCAGCAATCCTCCTGTCTCTGCCTCCCGAGTGCTGGGATTACAGGCGTGAGCCACCATGCCTGGCACTGTGGTATGTGGTATTGATTGCTGGTGGGCGTGAGTCTTTACGCCCAGCATTGTATGTGGTTACCGGGGATCGAACTCAGGACCTTGTGCTTGTGAGGCAGGCGCCAGAACCACTGAGCTCACCCTTCAGCCCTACAACCCTACTTTTGATGACCAGGAAAGGAATATTTCATCGAGGGCTGTGGTTACAAGTCAAGAAAATCAACCCAAAACACTCACATCGCCAGGTATAGTGGCTCACACCTGCCGTCCTAGCTACTTAAGAGGCTGAGGCAAAAGGATCGTAATTCAAATCGAACCTGGGCAAATAGGAAGATCTTGTTTCAAAATAAAATCAAAAGAATTGGGAGTATTGCTCACTAGAGAGTTCTTGCCCAGCATTCACGAGGACCCTGGGTTTCATTTTCAGGCCCTCAGCCCTTTTTACTTTTTGAGACAGGGCCTTTCTAAATTGTCCAGGCTAGCTCTGAACTTTCCATGCTCCAGCTTCAGCTTCAGAAATAGCTGGAGTGACAGGCATGTGCTACAGTCACCATACCTGAATGGAAGGGAATCTTAACATTTAAGGGATTATCCACAGGGAATTAAAAAAAAAATGCCCTGGAGACAGAAAGGATAGAGCTAGCTGTGGGCAGGCAGGGGGCAGCGTGTTGCCAAGCAACCATCCCAGCCCACATCTGTATCTGGTCCTGGCCTTCCCTCTACCACCCAGGAGGATGGGAACAGGAAAGCAAAATGAAGCTCTACGTGCAGGAAAAAGAGCAGGTTGAGCTTTCTTCCCTAAATTAGGAAACTCACAACTAGCCAAGCACGACACCTAAGAAACCACTCTGGGTGCCCATTAGGTGCATGCCTGGCTCCCACACTTCCGGTTCCACACAATGGCTGGCTGCGCTTGAGGTTTGTACTAGAAGGAGCCACTCAAGAGCACAAGCAGTGGGCCGAGCCCAAAAGCCTGGCCTTGACATCTACTGTCATGACGTCATGAGTGTCTGTGAAATGTGTGCCGAGGCCTCAGGCTCTGGGGACATTTGTTTTTGAGGTGCCAGAGAGAAGTTCACATCACCCCGCACTCGGCAGGGGTTGGGAAATTATCCCAAAGAGTTTGCTCCAGGCCGCCAGCTGCAAACTGGCCCAAAGATGGTCCAGAAGGGGGCAAGTTACCGTCCAAGGGTGCCAGCTCTGGCTGCCTGACGGGGTATGTAGCCTGGGACCAGGCCTCGGAGAACAATGCAAGGTGCGTGCTCTGTATGGAGTGTCCTCACCCGCGGCGCCCTCCTGCTCTCCCCCTGACGTCTCCCTTTCCTCCCTCCCCCTCACGGTCCTGAGTCCCATCATTTATTTATGGTTCTTAAATATCCAAAGAGGTCTCCACTCAATCTCAAGGTCCCTCCCTTCTTCTCCCTAGGTGCCCACCCTCCCACTGGGTCTCAGGTCTTTCCGAGCCCCAAGTCAAGTCTGCATCCCACTCTCTGCCCTTCCTCTCAGTCAGGCCTCAGTGTCCCCTGCCAGGGCTCCGGTGCCTCTTCCTACCGACTCCCGCGTCCCAGGCCTCAGCGTCCCCCCGTCAGAGCCCAGGGCCCGCCCGCCTGGCCCCGCCAGTCTCCCCAAGGTGCCCAGACTCAACCCCTCCGCCCCCCGCGCCCGCCAGGTCCTCCCCGGACGTCCTCAGGTGTCCTCGGCGTCCACCCCACACCCCATCCCCAGCGCCAGCTCGGGCTCCATCCGGAGTCAAGAGCCACGTCCTCGCGACCCCTGACGGACTTTCGTCTCTGTAGCCATGGCAACCGGAGCCAACTTCCCCACCCCCATCCCGGGCGCATTCCGCCCGGTTCCCACCACGACGCTGTCCCAACAGCCCTTCAGCACGTGGCTCCCCCCGGGTCCAGTTCCACGCAGCGGAAGGAGGAGCGCGCCGTTACCTGGACTTTGTAAAGCGGGAAGAGCTGCTCGCCGCCATCTTGGCGTCTTCCCCAAACCTGTGGACGTTGACGTCACCTGCCCCACTCCAAGAAGGCCGCTCGGCCCCGCCCCGCCCCCTGTGCAGCCCCCTCTAACCAATCATATGTGAGCACCTGGTCTAGCCCCGCCCTACTCCATACCCACGCCCCTTGCTCAAGCCCCGCCTTCCTTTCAGCCACTCATATTCCTGATTAAATCTCGCCCCGCCCCAGACCCCACCTCTTCTAGGAGCCCAGCGTTCCTTTCAACCTCTGGATGTCTGACCAAGCCCCGCCCCTTGCTGAAGTCCTCCCTCCTATCAAAGGAGTTCTGAGTTCAAATCCCTCCTTGAACTCCTCCCCTTATTCTGAACCCAGTCATGTGAGGGTCTCAGCTCTGTCAAATCACCGTGCTCTCCAGGTTGATAGATGTGGTGGGAGGCCCTGGGGCCCCAGCCCAAAATGCTGTTTCCCTGAGCAGCATCCTCTTTTTATTTTTTATTTAGAGACAAGATTTTTCTAAGTGCCAAGTCATCAGTTCTGGGCTTGTTTTCGAACTTCCTGCCTCAGCCTCCCAGAACGCTGGAGTGACAAGCACGTGTGCAAAAATCACTTGGCTTTTTTATTTTGGAATATTGCCAGAGGCTTGGAGTAAAAAGCACATTTTCGGCCACAGCAGGATGGCGTTCCTCTGTTTTCAGATACAAAGCAGCCCCCGGATAATTAATTCTTGGACGGGCACTGCAGCAACCCAAAGGAAACGTCTTGGTTATCTCGGGGGTGGCAGGTGTCTCTGTGACCATGTGTGGCCACTAGGAGCGGTCTGGCAAGCGCAGCTTTCTCTCCAAGCCTGGCCAACGTCCAGTCGGTAATGGTACACGCTCCCTCCAGGGCCCTGTAGCTCTAATTAGACAATTAGTGCCGCATCCTCTTCAGGAAGGTGGGTGTTTCCAGGTTCCCTTTGCAAGCACAAGATCATTCCTCCTATCATTTATTATAAGTGTTGCACAAAACGATTCCTCTGCCCAGGCTTAGCTGGTTCTCACAACCCAGCTGATCTTCATTCCTTTTGTGGCTTTTTTTTTTTTTTGCCCCGCATCGGGGCTCGAACTCGGGACCTTGTACTTGCGAGGCACACACAGATCCACTGAGCTAAATCCCTAGCCCAAGATTCTTATTATTTTTGCTGTATAAAGTCACCATGAGCACTGAACTTGTGTCCTGGCCTTGGCGAAAGGCAAAGTTAGGTTCCTGCCAATTTCTAGTCACAATATTTCCATCAATCGATCAATGCACAGAGGTATTGTCTTTCTGTTTAGACAATCGCTAGTTAACACATGTGACACTGAACTCACAGTCAGCGGCTTTACGTATACAAAGGAGTATTACTCAGCTACAACAGGAAAGAGACTGATACGCAGAGGCCCTTGGAGGGCCACAGGACACGTACCGCAGGTCCCACTCCCGGGAGGCCCAGCGTGGTTAGGTCCGCGGGGACAGGAAGGAGGACGGTGGTGCAGGGCTGGGGAGGGGACGGGGTCAGGGTTTCCTGGGGACAGAGCTCAGCTGGGAGAGGGAAAGTAGAGGAGGAGGACGGCGGGGATGGCGCACAGCCATGGGATGCGCTCGGCGCGCTGAGCGGGACACTTGGAAATGGTGAAAAAGACAATTTTGCATCAATGTGATTAGAAGCAAAGCAGGACAGAAAGCCTGGGCACCAGGTTTGAGCCGCATGGCGTTCAGCACCAAGGACAGCGCCCCGGGCTGCTGCCAGAAGATGGCTGCGAAGACTCGTGCCCATTCTCGCTGGACCGGCTTCTCCCTCTCCTTCATCCATTCAACTCCTACTCACGCCTCAGAACCCTGACCTCGTCTTCTGTGGCCCTCGTCCACGCCAAGAAATCACAAACACCCTGCCCAGACCGTTCTTACTTGGAATCAAGCGCTCGTTTCCTGACAAAGTGACGAAGGACCAAGTAGGGAAACCTAAAACAATAGCTGCGCGTTCACTCACCCCCAGGGGATCAGAATCTGAACTGGAGGTGTCAGAGGGACTGTTTCTTCTGGAGTCTAAAGGAGAATCCACCCCGTCTCCTTCCTCTTTCCCTTCCTCCCTCCTGTGTCCTTCCCTTCTTCGCCTCCTACTCTCTGGTTTTTTGAGTCTGGGTCTTGCAGTATAGCCCAGACAGATCCTGAACTCACTGTGTAGCCCAGACTGGCTCCAAACTTGGCGATCCGACTGCCTCAGCCTCCTGAGTGCTGGAAATACAAGTATGCACCATAATGCCCAGTCTTAGCATTTCTTGACTTGTGGATAAACCACCTCATCCCTGCATCTATCTCCCTTTCATGAGGCCTCCCTTCTCCTGGAGGAGGGCTCTCCTTAGAGTGAGAACCCAGCCTAATCCAAGATAATTTCTTCTTTGCATTCTTAGCCCACTTCCCTTGACAAAGACCCATTTTCCAGAACAGGTCAAATGCATAAGTCCCAGGGCTGAGACATGACGGTGTCTTTGGGGTTGAGATACCATTCTGGGTGCCACAGGGGCTCAAAATAAAACAAAGCAATACTAGGGCCTGGAATTTAGCTCAGTGGTTCAGGCGGCTGCCTGGCAAGCACCAAGTCCCGAGTT
>PVIC010048467.1:0-13506 GCA_004025085.1 Thryonomys swinderianus | reverse complement strand
TGTTACTGGTGTTCCGCACCCCCACATAACCCTCCCCCTGATCCAAACCGCTGCCCCTCTGCTCTTGAGCGCACAGACTTACTCGTGTATAACACAGGTCTTCTCTGCTGTCTCCTTCAGGCTCCTCCCGGACATCTTCCTGTGTCATGGTCCCCAGGGAGACTGTGCCAGGCATCCTCAGCTACTCCCATCAGCACACCCATCTCTAAATTTTTCATCCCCTGTATCTTGATGATAACCTTCCTGCCTGTCTCTCTTGTGAGCCCCACAAAGGCTCACAAGATGTTTTCATTTACTTCTTTAGCTCCACTTCAAATGTTTTCATTTACTTCTTTAGCTCCAGTGTCCAGCAAAAGATTGTAGAAAGAACAGCTACTCAGCACATGTTGGATATAGAAAAGAGATGCACAGGCCAATGGACAGAGACCCTAGTCCACGTAACTCACTTGCTGCTGCTGAGCAATTGTATGTAGCTCTGCTGCTGCGATCTAAACCAAAGCCACCCCACCTGATGGTGAGCAGTCTCTCACCATCCAGTCCTGGGCTCAATCCTTCCCTCTATGAATGGCAGCCTGGCTCTCACATCCACCAAATGCGAAGCTTCGACTGCACCTCCCACCACCCCAGCTGATGAGTTCCCTGCGTCCTGGCAAGACAGACCCCAGATCCCAAAATGCTAATGTTTTCCACACCAGCCTTGCTTGAAACCCGAGTCCTCCTTTGCGAGGGGGTCGCCATCTGGTTCTAATGTCACACCCCCAGCGACACATCCCGACCCTTCAGTCCGCTCAGGGCTTCCCGGCCGCTGCCTCCTCTCCCATACCAGCTCCACCACAGCGCTCTCTCCCCCCGGTGTAGTTGTCTGTCCATCCCAAACTGTCCCCCTCTGGGCCCTTGCTCCCACCTCTCTCCTGCACACCGCCCTAGGAGCTAAGCGCATTCCAGCAACACACAGCGCCATGCGTGCTCCCCTCTTTCTTCCTGTCCCCCTAATATTTTTCCTCAATTAGAATTTAGCTGCTAGACTTTAGGACTTCTGTGTAGATATATAGGCCAGGCATGGTGATACATGCTGGAATCCCAGCACTCTGGGAGGCTGAGGCAGGAGGATACCAAGTTCAAGCCCAGCCTCGGCAGTTTAGCAGCTCAGTATTACCTTGTCTCAGAATAAGAACAACCACTAAAAAAGGACTGAAGATTTAGCCTGTCTGATGGTCAATTCTCTAAGTGTGTGTGTGTGTGTGTGTGTGTGTGTGTGTGTGTGTGTGTATACACACACACACACATTTACAGAATTGAAATATATATACATATATATATGTATATATATACATATATATGTATATATATACATATATATATGTATATATATACATATAATATATATATATATATTAGCATTATACTACAGGCTTTATCTATACTTTCTCCCTTAATTTTCACCCCAGCCTCTCCATAAAAAAAAATACAAAATTACAACACAAATACCCACCAAATACACCAAGAAGCAAAGTTCAGAAATGCTGATTGCTCTATGCTGTGCAGTACACAGACAGAAAGCAAACCCTGGCTGTCTGTGCTCTTCGTAGGTTAAATCTATGGTCTTAGAACAAGAGTGAACCTGTTGAAAGGTGAGCCAGACATGACTTCAGGTGATATTACACTATTGTCTTGTGAACAAAGACACATCAGACAAACGGTGGATGATTTCAGTGAAATGGATGAGGGGGTATGCACTGAGGGCCACCTCTCTTCACAGCGCATGGAAAAGCAGGAAGGAGGTAACCTCTCTAGGTCTTTCGATGGACATGGGCTCTTGAGAGTAGCGATCTTCTTTCTTTCATTCCCAGATACATCTCAGGTGCACACAACAGCCCTACACACAGAAGGGCCCTTCGCTTATCAGTGGAATAAAAGAACGGATGAGAGAGAAAATAAGTTCCCAGAAGCCCTGCCAGGCCTACTACCACTTAAGAAAGAATGAATTTCTTGGAGAAATGAGGAAAGAAACTAGAGGCATTTCAAGCGGCTGTAGGAGAAAAGGAATTTGGCAGCACCAAAAGGCAGGAGCAGGATGATCCTATCAGTAACAAGAAGGTCAGCATGAACAACAGGGCACAGACGATCCATCACTATGCCGAAGCAAACTGATGAGGGCACTCTTGTGGCTAATTTGGCCCTGTTCTGAACTGTGTAGGAAATTTACCTCTAGGTGCTCAGACTCCAGGCAGTGCAGTCTTCTCCACTGTGATACCTGCAGCCAGCGCCCTCCTCCGCGATCCCGGCACCCGTGGCCCAGGCATGGGGCCTCCCTCCATGTTCTCTGCTGTGTTTCTTTGTCATCACTAACATCCCGCACAGTACAGCCTCATAATTCTTGGGCAGCAAAAGCTCTCTTAGCATCTCTGTACCTTAACCCCTCCCTTCAGCGATGTCACAGATACAAGAGTCGCAAAAGGGGAAGAGTAATAGCAGCTTTTGTAAATTATATATAGTCTATTTGACCCATTGACACTTACCCTCAGTGTAATCTGAGGAGTGAGAAAAGAGCCCAGCTAAGGAGATCCATGAGCTTCCATCCAAAGCCAACATTTCCCAAGGTCAAAGAAAGCCATAAAAATCTCACCTTGAGCCATACAAGATAGTCATCACCAACCACTCAGCCTCACCTTAACAGCTGCAACTTGGCCTAATTTCTTCTGCTCTTCCTCTTCACTTGCTTGAGAAAATAAACCCCAAATGTCTCTCTGTAAAGCTTATATATGTTCTTAAAAGTCAAGAGAAATAAAACCATAGATAACAGTGACCAAAAATGCCAAGGCAGACTTTTGACCAAATGCAACAAGATTAAGGTGGTATTTTTAAAATGAAACGGGAACATAGACTTTGAATTACTGTCTCATTTTACTGCTTAGAGATGAAAGACCCTGTAGTGCTGAACGAAAATGCCGTATAACTCAAAGAGGATTTTCCTTGCTTGACATCACCTCTGTGAAAAGTACATTTAAGTAATAAAACGCCCTTGTAAGAGTCCATTCTCTGATGATGGAATTGAGGTGTGAAACTGGCAGGGGCCAGACAAAGGCTGTCATTTTTTCCTTTCTTTTGATTACAGTTTTTCCCCAACTGGCCTGATCTCATTTTTCCCAGAACCTGGTGAAAGATGAGTTAGATAGACCGAGTGTCCCAGGAGCTGGTCGTGGTGCCCACAGCGCCTGCGAGGGGAGCTGTGCCGCGGTGGTTCCTGCCACACCGCCAGTGGCCAGCAGTGTCTGACCCCCATTGCTCATGTAGATGCCCCTGTCCTATCTGTAATTCTCCACTGACCCGGACACAGCCACGGCTTGATGCTGACAGTCACCGCGTTGGGCGCAGTGCAGTGTTGAATGCTGCAGTCTGGCTTCCCAGGCAACTTATCGGGACACACAGAAGTATGTGAGACCAAGAAGGCAGCAATGAGGCATTGAGCAGAGGAATACTACAAAAAACTCAGTCTTGGAGACAGACCAAGAGCCTGAACAAGAGGGTGATGATGGTGATGGAGAGACACTTGAACGTAAGCAACCAACTCGGGTCCAGACAGGAGCAACACCAATGGGCACCCAGCTCTGAGGAGGAGGAATTCTGGGAAAACAAGTCACCAGATGTAGCAGTGCAGACTCTGAAGTAAGTGCACATAGGTGAGGATGTGCTATTCCAATTCAAGGAAACGGGGCACAAGGGAAGCAGCGCAGGCAGGCCCTGAGCGATGAGTGGCCTTGGACTTCCATGCTGCCTGGGTGTCCTTGGGTGTGGAGTGGGGCCACGAAGGCCTCCCAGGCAGACTGAAGTCTCATCCTACACAGGTCTGACCTGAGCAGGCAGCTCTCAAGCCCAGGGTTCTCATCACACATCCAGCCTTCAGCAGCAGACCTTGGGCAAGCCCTTCTTTCCCTGATTTCAAGTCAGACATTTCCCACTTGTCTCCTCCTGCTCGCACCAAGTTTCCACTCGCATATTTTGATATCAGTCCATGTTAATCAGGCCAAAATTCATTAACTGAGGCTCACTGTGATCTCCAGGAAGCCCGCTGCTCTCCATCGAATATGATTTGTGTTTCATACAGCCGAGTGATTTTTCAAACACGTAACACCAAGGTCTAGGGGGTGGAGCGAACAGAAGGGAACAGCTCCTGCCTGGCAGCACCTGCTGCAATATACCAGCTCCTGTCTCAGGGAATTCTGTGCCACAAAGTAATGACGCACATGTGTGGGGTGCCACCCTCACCATGTCATTGGCACAGATAATTAAGCTCATCAATTACCTCCTTCACTTCACTGCCTTAGGATGGTGCTTGTAGGGTTTACAGAGAACCCAGACCATCAGCCGCTCAAATCTTCAGGAATCACACTGCTAAGTTTTCAGAGTAAGAGAGAATATCTCAAGCCACAAGATCTGGGTTCAAATCCTCCTGCGTTTTAGTCTTACTACCTATGGGAAATCAAATCATCCTTTCTGTGCATTAATTCTGAGGGATTCTGTAACACCTGCCTCAGTGGGATGTTCTGCACCATTCACTCAGTTAATGTCCACTGAGCACCTGTCGTGTGCCAGGCAGTACTATTACTGCTGCGGATGCAGTGGGTGAATCTCTGTCCTCTTGGAGGACACAAATTTCAGCAAAAACAGTAAGTGAAACGACACAATGAAGCGGCACAATGTGCAAACAGAGTTCTTGCTTTGTGAGAGCTGAGAGCTAAGTGATATTCAAGGTGCCCACCTCTCCTACCAGATGCCTGTGGAGGCCTGGGTTCAAATCCTAGCTCTTACTCATTTTAGGACCTTTGCAAGTCATTTAACACTCAGGGAAGCTCAGCTTCCACAGTTTACAACAGGAACGACGAAGGCTCCTGCCTCCTTGGGACCTCATAAAGGTTAGTGAGGAGTATGCTCAGGCTCAGGGAGAGTGCTTACCCCTTCTGCCAGCCCCAAGCTCACCGTCAGCCAGATCCAGGAAACCACAGATGTATGGTAGATTCACTCCACTTCCGAGATCGTGCCCAGCTTGTTCAAGTCATCTCCCTTGTCATCCACAAAGATGCAATAAATTCCACGCCCATGAGGTGACTTTGCCCCTTCCGATAGCTGACAACAGCACTGAGCGAGCACACAAGGCACGTCTGAGGGGCTGCACAGGGCTGTGGACACTGGCAGCCTGGAAATGCACCGCACACAGTGTCCTGCTCCACCTTGGGCTGTTCTTTGGCTCACTTTTCTCTACCACAGACTACACATTATGCAGGTTGGAGGTTCACTATTGACTCCAGGCCAAGGCAGGACCCTTTAGGATAAGCTACCATAGCAAGTCCACCATAGGAAGCACTGGTGAGAAATTAATTCTGAGGGAGGCAAAGGTTACATCATGGGACCCTCCTAATATAAAAGCAGAAAAGAAAATCTCTACTGCCTCTTTCAGTCTTCACCGAAGGTACAGCCCCCCAGTCCCACTCGTGCTAAGTCCTCCTCATCAGCTCTACAGTTATAGTAAGAACAAAAATGCTAAAACTTGCCAAAATAAAAAATAATAAAACGTTTCATATATCTAGAGGTCAATAAATTATATGATGCCACTACAAGGGCCCTTTGACACACACAGTGACAGAACGAGTGGAGGTCACAAGGGCTTTGGAGTCTAAGGGTTATCTGAGGGGCCCATGGAGGCCACCCGGGAGCTGCCCCCACTGGCCTCTCACCCACAGAGCCACCACCAAGGATTGCAGTGTGTGAAGTTAACACAGTGGCTCTCAGGAAGGACCCATCAGCTGCTAGAAAGGAAAAGGCACAATTTAAATTTAGAGCCATTATCAACCACAGCTTGGAGGCATTTGAAAGGCAAGAGCATAAAGTGACATTTCTGCAAGCAGCAGCTTAGCCCAGCAAGACTATCCTGTCACCATCTGTACTGGGCACAGAGCAGCAGCCACCCCTTCGGGAAGAAAGAGGGTGAAGGGGAGACAGGGCTTGGGGAGCTGGGAAGGAACCTGTATCCTGGCAGACGCTAAGAACAGCTTCCATCTACACACAGGGGAGGAAGAACTCTTGCCTTCTACAAAGGGACTGAAGGCAGATGGAGCCAGGTCCACGGTCACACAAAACCACCACTCAAAGCAGATGGCTGGGGTGAATGGTAACGCTAGGAACCTTGGGTAATGACCATGCCAAGTAGCACTGTGTGTCCTTTCGCTTCTCCCATCCACATTCTAAGGCAAATAGGCTTCAGAAGGCTCTGCCAAGTTGAGGAGGGAGAAACTGGATCTTCCCAGTGTTTGTCAGTTTATTTTTCAGCCACAGCCAAAGCTCCACCCTCTCTGTCCTGCCAGGCAGTGCTCTTCAGGGCTGGAGACATGGGCTATGCAGCAGGATAGCCTTCGGCATGACCCCAGTTCTGTCACACGCTAGTTGAGTCTTGCTCTCCCATTTGCAGACTGAAAAGAATAACACCTGCTTCAGGGGCTGTTAAATTTAAGGCAAATGAAATAAAAATGTTCATAAAGTATTTAGCCACTAAGGAGCCAGAGAACTTCAGCCTGAACTTCATGGATTCTTCCTTCTGCTCCTTCCCTGCAAATCATACGTGGCCCAACCACAGGGCTTTCAGAGGGACAAATGAACCACCCTAAAGTTCACACAATGTCAGGGCCTTATCTTCCCCACGTTAGGTAGAGATGGAAACTAAGCAAGGCCCATAGTCTACCTATGTGGGGAGATGGTGCTTCCCAGCACCAGGCCACCCAGAGAAGAGCACAGAGTCCTTAGTAAGAAGCTGCCTCCTTTAGCAAGATCGAAATGCACAGGCTCACACAGGAGGGCATAGGCTCCTTATTTTCTCTAAATAAATTTGAATAGTTGAATACAGGCTTACTGAGGAGGTAGTCTGCAGAGCCCCGAACAATCTTGGAAATGACCAGTCTTAGGCACCACTCCTTCACTATCTACACATCCATCCACCATCTACACATCCACATTTGCTGGCATCATCACACACTGCTGCAAGAAGCGAGGCTGGCAGTTCTCAGGAAGTTTACTGTTTACTGCACATACTTCGTCTCAAGTTAATAAGAAAGGAAAAAGCACTTCACTTGCCAAGAGGTCTACCTCTCAGGGAAGCAGCTTCTCCTCTGCTATATTTTGTTCTCTGCAGCAAGCTTTGCAGGCACAAATGAAGGCGTTCAGCCTCAAATCACAGACAAAAAGGCTCAGGAAAAGGAGAGGATTGATCCAGGGTTACCAGGATGATTCAACGTAAAGCAGGGCCTTGACTTATGTTTTCTTGATTCCGAATCGAATGTTCTTATTATGTAACAAGCTGTCATTCCCCCAGTTGCTAGGAAAATCCTTGTAGATACTTGTTGAAATGAATTAAATCAATACGATAAGAAGCCAGCAGGAAAAGCATGTGAAAGAGAATGGTGACAGGAGTTAGGCACACTCTTCCTTATGTTCCCTCTTATCTGATCAACTACAGTGGGCAAAGGCTGACCACCCATCCTCCCCAAAGGCAAAGACCACATGAAACTGTACCTCAAATGCCCACCAGCTGGAATAAGAACAGACACATCGCTACATCTCTCTGAGGATCAGTGTCTCTTACGACTTGTGCCTAAAGGTCCTGCCCCAAAGTTTCATGCAGTCTTATTGGAGGCAGTTGAATCTGGAATGTGTGATGCTAGGATTAAGGGCATGTGATTATTGAGTCAGTACATGTCAGTGGTTTGACAACTCCCTAATCCTGGAAGTCTGGGTGAGGAAAAAGGGCCAGAATCATGGTGTTAAGGTCCCTTGTTACCTTTGTTGCTTTGTGTATGCCATGCTGTTTCTCTTCTGTGATGCCTGTTTGCCACCCTGCTGCAGAGCCCCGAAACCTGTATAAATTGTGAGCCAAATAAATCCTCTCCCTTTCAAACTTTTTTTTGTTTCATCAGTGAGAGACAAAAGTAGCACAGCATGCTCCTCTGAAGGAAAAAACAGTACCCCTGACGTCTTCAGGCCATATATGAAGTAAGTTCACAGAGGTCTTACTCTTGGCACTGACCACTTCTTTCTAAATTATAGTTACTTTGTCATTATTATCACTATCACGATTAATTTGTTATCTATATAATCAAATTAACTCAAAGAGCTACTTCTTCAAGATTTCTCACTATCAAAAATCCTGCATCCTTGGATCTATATATGGCAGGAAGAGCCGCAGATTTGCTTCTTTGTAAATGAGAAGTCATAGAGCTTTGTCAGTGAATGACATAGCTACCTGGTAAGGAAAGTGGCTGGGGAGCGCCATGGCCATGCCAGGAAGGAAAGGAGAGCCTGGAGTCCAGCATCACAGAGCCCAGGGGTTTTCAAAGACCACTGGCAGAGACAGTACTGAGAAGGGTCAAAAAGGAGTTCAAGAAAGAGGCAGAAAAAAATTAACAAAAAAGCCTACAAGCCAGAAAAAACAAATAGGTAGCTCTTTGTAAAAACTTCCCACCTAGAATTTCAGTCGAATGGAATTGCCTTTACGGTGTAAAGGCAATTTTCTAAGCTTCCTTTCTCTAAGCTTCCTGGTGCCCAGAAGTACCCATCACTGTCCCATGTAAACTTACACCAGGAAACTTATGTTCTAATAGTTGCTTAAGCAATAACACAACATCTCAGGTCTGTTTTCACATCTGCAAAGGAGTCAGCGAAGGGGGACCAGGGGAAGAGACAAGGTAGGTTTTACACTTCCTGAAAACTCAGATACATTGATCCTTCAAAAGTCAACTTCTCCAAGGAGGAGTCACAGCTTTTCCTCCTACGAAACCTCCTATAGAATATGTCGACTTGAAGTCACAGCCTTGGCCCCTGCACACTCATCAGAGAAAACAAACTTCCTGACCCTATTGTTACCAACATGAGTTGGCTGTATATTTTATTCACCTAGCAATCTTTCACAGATTTGAAGGATGAGAAGTGTTTGCATTCTATCTGAGCTCATTTCTACCTTGACATACAGACTGCCTCATCAGCTTGCTTCTGAGCATATGTGAAGACAGATCAAAAGAGCAATCTCAGGTTGTCAGCTCTGTCGCACTTGGAGAGAGTT
Organism: Thryonomys swinderianus; assembly: GCA_004025085.1. Classification (NCBI taxonomy): domain Eukaryota; kingdom Metazoa; phylum Chordata; class Mammalia; order Rodentia; family Thryonomyidae; genus Thryonomys; species Thryonomys swinderianus. The sequence goes on along the minus strand of PVIC010048467.1, from coordinate 4,403 downwards.
CACCAGTCCTCCTGCCCTTCACACAGCATCACACCCACCTCCATGGATATCATCAGCTTTCCATGACAATTACCTTTGTTTTGTGAGAGAATGTGTTCCCTGGAACACACAAAAACATGGCAAAGTCAAGGCCCCCGACTTTAAAGAGACTTCACGTAGATCAAGAGTTGGCTCAACTAGTACATTCTACCACACTGGCCACACATATATGGTGAACTGTGTGAGGGGGCTTAAACACAGAAAGCTTTTTAAGGGAGTCTTCCTGGCATCCATAAAATTTGCTTCAAGATTTTAAAGGATGCAAGGAAACAAGGCACGGTAGGAGGGGGACCAGGAGCAAAGGTAACAGTTTGGAAAAGAGCACAGAGTCAGACTCAGAGTCCTATGTTCTTGAGATGATCAAAAAGCAGCTACCATCTGCTCTCAGACATACTGGAAAGAATCTGTATGCAGAACAGAAGGCCAGGAAAGGCAGTGTGACTGTGTCGAGAAGGAGGTGGAGAGCAGGGAGGGACTAAAATAAGGAGCAACATAGAAATGCAAGCACAAAGTGAGGAGGAAAGAGTTTGTGCCTGAAGAAGCCTATACATCACTGCTTTCCTGGCTTCTCACCCTTTTCTTCTTTCCTGCTTATTTATGTCAAAGTCTTTGACATTCTCTGTGAATTAAAATGGGGGAAAACCCCAGAAAAACTTTCAAAACCATCCTGGCTCGGTAACATCTTCTTTCTGAGAAAGAAGTTAATTCTGACAAAGAAGGCAAATAAAAATCCTTTATATTCTCACACTCAAAACTGAGGTGAAAGCTCTTATCTCATCGTGAACATATTAAACGTCCTGGGGGACATATTAATTCAAAAGGTCAACCTCCTCTTTCTCTCATATCCACAATGTTATGACCACAGAGGGCCTTAGGACCAGAGGCCTATGAACAATGAAACACCAGTAAATTCTCCCAAAGTCTTAACTCTAACATTGCTCAGAAGTATAGGTGCAAAGTCTCTTCTGAGACTCAAGGCAAATTCCTCCCATCTGTACAGACAAACACAAGTCACCAACAGCCAAGATACAATAGCATGGACAAAAGATCAACATTTCTGACCCCAAAGTAAGAATAGGTAAATAAGGAGGAATCACTGGTCCTTAGCAAAACAGGATGTGGGGAACTGTGTGACTGCTTCTAGTGCCTCCTCAGTGATCTAGTTTAGCTACATTTGCTTGTGGCCAGAATTACCAAGAAATTCTAAGGCTGATATGTGTTAGCCACATAAAGCAAATGAGGCTTTTAATAAGAAAATATTTTCCATTAAAACTGCATGACCCTAGTATCAGTCCATTTTCTATTACTACAGCAAAATACCCAAGGTTGGACTATATATTGAAAAGAGGCTTAGTTAGCATATAGTTTTGAAGGCTAAAAGCACTGGATCAGGGCTGCATGAGTTTTGTCTCTGGTAAGGGCCTCCCTAGTTACATCACACAAGACAGAAAAGCAGACAGGAAAGGAAAATAATTGTATTCAGAAGGTGTCAACCATGTGGAGTGTCTCCCTTTATAAAAACTTTAGGAGAACAAACTCACTCTGCCAGACCAGAATTAATTCTTTCTAAAGGCTGTTTCCTTATAATCCAATAACTGCACTAAGTTCTGCCTCTTAGAGGTTCTGCCATTTGATATCACCAGACTAGGGAACAAGCAAACAGCATAGCAGCCTTTGGGAACAGACTCAAACATGGGGAATCATAGTACATGGGAATCACAGTATTCCATTCCTGGACTCCAAAGTGTGTATCCTTACAATACAAATTTTAACCACTCTGTCCAAGCAGTCCCAAAGTCTGAACTCCTTCTAGCATCACTCAAAAGTGTAAGGCCAAAATCTCATTTGAGACTCAAGGTAAAGCTTGCCAGCTATGCGCTGATAAAATCAAAAGCAAGTTACATACTTCAAAGATAGACTGGCAGAGGGCAAAATTCCTATCCTCAAGGAAAGAAAGGATGAATAAGGAAGAGTCTGTGGCCCTTAGGAAACGACTGAAATGCAGCAGCACAGGAAAATAAATCTAAAAATTCCAAGAACAGAATTCAATGCACACTACATTAGAAGTGATTCCTAAATCTTCAGGCAGCCCCAACCCCAGGGCTACTGGTTACATAGCTGATCTGAGCCTAGCATTGCAAGCTAAGCTTGTAATACTACCAGAGTGGCACTGCACACTGCCAGTAACTCTGCCTTTCTGGAGTCTAAAGAACACTAGTCCCCCTCTTATGAATCTACTAGACAATCTAGTGCAGAATCTCTGCAGTGGCCTCTTCTAGGTTTCCAAGGTTTGGCTCTGAAACTGTAGTAGAAACTACTATACACAAAGGTTTTACATTCTGCAACCTGCAGAATTAGCATCATTTGGTGATGGTGGCATGAGCCATACCTGGGTCCACTTGAATCATGCCTGGAGCCACCACAGAGTGGCAAGGAGGGAATAGAATCTGAAGGCCATCCTGTTCCTCTAACTCATGGACAATGCCCTAAACCTCGTCCCTGAAGCCACTCTGCCCAGACATCTTGGACTAAGATGACAGAAATTTCCTCAAGGCTTTTGTCAAACTGTCAAGGTAAAAAGTAGTTGGCTTCTTTACAACGATGCTACCTGGTTGACAAACTGTTTCTGGGTTGCACTTTTACTCTTTTCTAGTCAGGTTGTGATATTTCCAAATCTTTCTTTCAATTATAAATTCTATCTTTAGGTCATACATTGCTGTGGAATCCTAACATATACAGTTGAAAGTGTCCAAGTGGTTCCCTCTATATTTTTGCTAGAAATTTCCTTTGCAAAATACTCTAAGGCATTACTTTTTAAATTACCTTTCTATAAACCCATAGATCATGGAAATAGTTCATCTGAATTCTTTGCAGTGGTGTAACAAGGATGACCTTACTCTGATTTCCAACAGAATATGCTACATTCCCATCTGAAATAACACTAGCATTCTGGTCATAACTACTTATCCAATCTGTGAGTCATTTTAGCTCCTTCCTAGTCTTTTTAACTTCTTTCTCATTGGAACCACTAATAATTCTCCTTTTACATCATTTTAAGCTTTCTCTAGCCAGCTCTTCCAAATTCCTCCAATATCCATTTTTTATCCAAGTTCACTGTTGCATAAATTCCATATGTCCAGGTATTAAGAGTATCAATCATTAACCTACTTTGCATACAAATTTTCTGCATCAGTCTATTTTCTATTGTTAAAATGACATACATGAATCTTAAGAGGTTTACTTAACTCATAGTTGTGGAGAGCAAAAATCTGAGTTTGGGTGATCTCACTTATTTGGTCTCTGGCAAGGGCCACCCTGGCTATATTCAGAAGCGGCCCAGTGAGTGGGTGGGCTGGCTTCATGACAGCTCATGCTCACAAGAACTAATTCACTCTATTAGACAATCATAACAGTTTCCAAAGATGCTGTTCATGACATCTGATTACTCCTTGGAGGAAGATGACCCAGACTTTTGCCCTGCGATGGAACAAAGTCTGGCTGAATCTACATATCCATATTTCCTGGCTTTTGGTCTACGCTTCTATGAATTGGAGCACTTCCAAATATTCAAGAGTGGATGAACTAGTTCTCCAAACTTGGTCAAGTTGTGAATGAACTCGTTTTTATGTGCTTTTCTCATATGCTTAAAGGCTGGCAAGTGAATGAACCCAGACAGTCAGGGCCTAGGTTCCACCTCTAACCTGCCTGCCACGACAGGCTCATGACCTCTGGGGGATACAATTAGTCTTCCCAAACCATGATGTCCCTTCGATTGCAAAAATCTCAACTGATGCAACCTCTTATAGTGAGACAAGAACAGCCTCAAATATACAATGATTTTAATATCAAAATAAATAGAGAAATTGAGAAAAAGCTTTTAGAAATGCAAATTCCTAAATGGGTCTTTTGAAACCTCAGATTAGAGGACTGTAAAACTACTCAAGACATATTTACATGTTAATCTGTCAGAAAGAAGAGGGCCTGACAGGATGTGAACAGGCCTGGGAGAGAAGTCACTGGCAACATGGAGAATTGCACTTTCCAAATAACCAGATGAGGGCATAAGGACATGACTCTAACAAATGGCTGTTTGGCATTTCCCCTCTGCCTTCACTGGGACTCCATAAAGATGTAACAAACTTGGACATGGTCCATTATTTGGAACAACAGAAATGGAAGCAATATTTTTCCCAACAAAATACAAATCCCACATGCAAGACACCCTGCTAGTTTAAGGTTCTATTTCAACAAAAAAAAAGGGTTGAGACTGTCTCAGGAACAAACAAATCACTGACAGTAAAAAGGCAATTTGAAGTTCATTCTTCTGTCAATGAAATTGCCATGTCATTTCTAAACTTCTCGCA
>PVIC010048466.1:0-13502 GCA_004025085.1 Thryonomys swinderianus | reverse complement strand
TTGTTAGATTCTATACTGGATACTTTGAGCTTATGAGTTACCTCTATGTCTGACTCCTCACTGCACAGCTCCGGGATACAGTGTGCTGCTGGGCGGCCTTCAGTCCACTGGAAATGGCCTGCACCCTGCAGCCGGGTCCGTGTGCTGCTCACTCAGTTCACCGGAAGCATGGCACGGTGGGCTCGGAGTTGCTCGGTCCGGTCCGCCCGCTGCTCGTTCCTCAGTCCGCTGGAAACATGGCACGGCAGCCCGGAGCTGCTGGGTCCAGTCTGTCCGCCGCTCGTTCCCCAGTCCGCTGGAATCACGGCACGGCGGGCCCGGAGCTGCTGGGTCCGGTCCGTCCGTCGTAAGTTCCCCAGTCCGCTGGCTGCTGCTTTGTTTTAATTGAGATGCTCTCAGGGAAGCAGTCTCCAATTTGTTTGAAGCCAGTGACAAGACGCAGCTCAGGTCTTAGCTCTACCAGGAGGGTTTTTCAACTGCTTCACACTTCTCCTGGTGGATGTGGTGGAAGAATGAGGGACAAATCATTAAATGACTTAAGAAAACAGTAGGCAAAGGGAGTCCATTGTCTTCCTAATCCAAGCATTGCATGCTACAATTTGTCTCCTCATGCCTGTAACTCTTCACGGACACTCTCTGGGGACACAGCTACGTACATATGGTCATAGTGCCTTCCTCTGGGAGCCTGCAAATGCTCCATATGACTACCACTTGCAAAAGCCACATCCAGGCCACTGAGCAACTGTCCCACCTGTAGGCTGACAGACACGTGACCTTCCCAGGAGAACAAAGAACCTAAGAACAGGAGCTGGGCTAACTGCTCCTTCATTCAGCTCAGCCCTGGGCCTCCCTTCATTCTCTGTGTGCTCTTCTGGCTCTGATCTCTGATCTTTTCAAAGGATGTTCCTTGGACGAGTTGTTTTACATTTATAAAGAAGTTCAGGCTTCATTATGTAAAACTAAACCAAGATTTTTTTGGAAATCTTGGAAACTGATTTCCTCGCTTCCTCAGAAATTAGAAACACAAAATGCTTCCACTTTCCCCCATAAGGGGAACAGGAAAAAAAAAACGAGAATTAAATTGTGTCATATGCTGGTACATTCCCAGTCTGAGTGTGATCATGATGTGTATATACAATGTACCAATAAAGATAAAAATTTAAAAAAATATGGTGCCTCCACATTGCTTCATAATTTTGTTGTGGTTTATGAGCAGACTAAACTTTGCAGTCCTTACAAAGAATAACAAGAAGGTATCCTTCAACCCCTTATTGCTCACAACATCAGACATGCTCCTCTATAGTGCTTCCTGACTCAATGAGGCACATTCTTTAAGAGAATTATAATTATCTCTTGTGTTCAGAGCATACCGTGTAGAAGCCACTATACAACTCCACTTCAACTTTAGTTACATTCGAGCCTGACTCAACCCCAGGACTAACACCGTCCATATGTGACACATCTCCTCACCTGACCTAAACCCCCACTTTGCCTTGATGGCTCAAATTTGATAACTGGTCATAAGCTACTTACAGCAAATTCTTCCCTCTCCTCCCACTTCCTCTGAACATTTCTTGCACCTTATTCTAACTGGACAGTGCCCTCCCTAACAGCTGTCCCCTCTTGTGCCCTCTCAGCCAAGACCTCTTTCTCTCACATCCATGCCCACAGGGCTTCATAGTGGCTGCCACATCATGTTCTTTGTTTCTTTCCTAAGACCCTTCAGCCCTCAGCTGCTCCGATCTACCTCCCATCAGACCCACTCCTCTTTTGATGCAAGTCACCATTTCTGCTCTTCACACTTCTCCCTTATTTGTGTAAGATTCTGGCCTCTGGATCACTGTCTCTCTCCAATTACTCTTATCATAACCATGGTAATTTCAAAATTCTTGACCAATCTGTGAATTTTTATTCCTTTACCTGACCAATGTTCAAGGTTCCTTCTACTTCTTGCCTGCCCCCATTGACACTGGAATGTCACTTTAACAGAGAGTCATGAAGTCAGTTTTCATATCACATAAAATAGAAGAGAATATCTCATCATGTGTTGTAGGTAATAAGGGTAAGAATTATTTCATGACAATTTGTTTTAATTATATGCATGAATTATATGTACTGAATCAGATAAAATACATCTCCCTTTGTTGAGCCATGGTTAGCACACATTTGAAAGTAACTATGGCAGACACGTGTCACCAAAATTTGCACCCCATCCATTGTTCTCATTTTAAGCATCCCACACTCTAATCCTTACCTTTGTTCCATAGACTCTGCTCATCTCTGAAGCTCATTTTCCTCATCTGGCTGGAGTCCATGGTTCACCGTCACAGCTACTCTCTCCATGCTGAGATCTTCAAGGCCAGAAATTATATCCTGACTTTTTATCCCTGGTATCAACAACGTACCTGGCATAAAAGAGATATTGAGAACACCTTTGTTAAACTAGTAAGGCAGTAAAATGTACAAGACTGGCTTTTGCCACTACTAAACAGTAGCTACAAACCTCTATCATTTACATTTAATTCTGTTTATCATTGACCCACACACCCCTCAACCTCCTCCATCATTACACTCTAATTTCTATTTCATAGAGTTTTTCCCCATAGTTTAATTCAATGAAATCAAGACCCAGAAAGCTATCTTCAGTATTCTACTATGCCACAAGCAAGTTTTCACTGAGCACTTTCAGCTATTAGCTCTCCTATTATAAACCTAGACCAAGAGAAAGAAAACCCTCAAAATCTGTCAAAAGATTAATGAGTTTTTATATACAGTTCAAAGCTGTCAGGTATAGCTCATTAGAATAATAAATCTATTAAATCTTGGAAGGATTAACATCTCATTATCTCACTCTTGTTATAAGAATGAAGGTTTTATCATCACAATGACTTTAAATAATTCTTGGCATGTACTGCAATCTTTTCACTTCATCACCCTGCCCCCATAGCTAGGCTCTAATATAATTGTTTTTGAAGTTGGACATTATCCTTTAAGGGAGAATCAGAATGTCAGGGTAGGAAAGGTTGATGGAAGGCTTTGTTTTAAAAAGCTCTTCACATCTAATTCATTTACAGTTTTACACCTTTCTTTCCTAAATGTCTTTACTATCACATTTGGCATTTAATCATTTAAAGCTCAAACGAAGACACAGAATGCAGCAGTGGAAAAGAACATCAGATTCAGAGTCTCTAAGCCTCAGCATGGAGGGCTGGGTCTCCATCCCATTTACTAAGTCAATTTCCTGTTTGGAATTTTTCCTTTGCTCCATTCAAAGCTGAGCACCAGGTATAGGTATATAAGCATACCAGTGTTTATGACACTTCCTTAATTCATTTGATGCAGCAGAATCCTTCTGTATTCCCTCATTAAAAGTAAAACCTTAAAAATAGATAAAAATACTACTTTTGGATTTATCACATTTTTCTACAACCCCTTTTCACTCATTTTCATGCCTGGTACATAGCAGATTCTCAAATACTATAGCAGATTTTCAAAAGTATTTGCTAAAGGGTCAGAGATTTAGCTCATTGGTTATGGCGCCTGCCTCACAAGCGCAAGGCCCTGAGTTCGAACTCGGTGACCACATAGAATGCTGGGCATGGTGACTCACGCCCACCAGCAATCAATACCACATACCACAGTGCCAGTGCCAGGCGTGGTGGCTCATGCCTATAATCCCACCACTCAGGAGGCAGAGACAGGAGGATTGCTGAGTTCGAGGCTTGCCTGAGCTACATAGTGAGCTCAGGGCCAGCCTGAACTACAAAGTGAGACCCTGTCTGAAAAAAAAAATTGCTAAAGAGTGACAGTGAATATGTCTCTCCTATTTGAGTCTGGTATGATGAATGTATGCACTTACTTCATGCATTGATTTCATGCAATGATTTCATGCAAGGTAGGGATTTTTGGTTTTGTTTTGTTTTTTGTTTGAGACAGGGTCTTGCTTTGTAATTCAGTCTGGCCCTGAGCTCACTATGTAGCCTAAGCAAGCCTCGAACTCAGCAATCCTCCTGCCTCTGCCTTCCGAGTGCTGGGATTACAGGTGTGGGCTACGACGCCTGGCATTGTTGTGTGTGGTACTGATTGCTAGTGGGTGTGAGTCATCGTGCCTGGCATTGTTGTAAGCAGTTACCAGGAACCAAACTTGGGACCTTGCATTTGCAAGGCAGATACCAGAACCAACGAGCTAAATCCTCAGCCCCAGGTACAGTATTTATTTTTATTTCAGTTGAGAAATCTGAATTGCAGGCCTGTTATAGTTTGCCTGTCTCCCAAAGACTCATGCTGAAGTGTAATCACCATTTGACAGTAGTAATAAGAGGGACCTGGAAGAGGTAACTGAGTCAGAAAAACTCCACCGTTATGAATGAACTAATACCGCTATCTCAGGAAGTCATTACTTATAATGGGAGTGGGATCCTAATAAGAGGACAAATTTGGTCCCCATCCTCTCTCCAATGTTTACTTTTCTACCTTCTTCCATGATATGATGCATTATGAGATTCTGTTCAGATCCTGGTGCCTCTGTCTTCCCCTTCCTAGTCCCTGTGAGACAAATGAACTTCTATTGCTCATAAATAACCTAGTCTGTGGTATCCTGTGATAGCTGTAGAAAAGAGACTGAGATAAGCCCACAGGGGTCAGAAGTACTAGAGCTGAGATTTGAATATGGGTCTTCCTAGTTTCAAGCACTCATCCATCTGTACCTTCTGTGAGGCCTGGGGTCTCCTCTCTGTCATCAAAGGCTACATAAACATTACTGCTCACTGCTAGGCTATCTCACTCACCCAGGGAGGTACACTCATGAGCACCAGTTGTACAAGATGAGTCAAAATCTCCACCAAGATTGCTGCCGCTGCTCCGCATCAGAGCAACTAAGAGTGAACCCCTTCCTAAAGACGTCTCAGAAGGCCCCTTTAAAAAGTGAGTGCCTAGGGCCGGAGGGTTAGCTCAGTGATTCTGTCACCTGCCTCGCAAGGGCAAGGTCCTGAGTTTGATCCCTGGTAACCACATATAATGCTGGGCGTGGAGACACGCCCACCAACAATCAACACCACATACCACAATGACGGACATGGTGGCTCAACGCCTGTAATCCCAGCACTCAGGAGGCAGAGACAGGAGGATTGCTGAGTTTGCGGCGGCTTGCCTGGGCACCATAGTGAGCTCAGGGCCAGCCTGAACTACAAAGCGAGACCCTGTCTCGAAAAAATGAGAGCCTCCTCTCTCACTTAGGCTCTATTCACAGTATAGATAAGAAACCATTTAAAAAATGAAGCCAGATTCTTTGTGCACAGTAACAGTATCCCATCATGGTTCCCTCCCACAAGCATCAAGAACAGCTCACTTAATGGTATTTCTAATGATTTCTCTGGATCCCAGAGATGGGCTACTCAATCAATGTTACAGAAACCAGCATGGCCATTACACATTTATTAAAAAGATAACATCATCTCATTTTTACTTTGTCAGGTAATTTTACATCTAACACAAAGAGGGTGTCTAAACAGTAATAAACAGCTGGAGAAGAGAAAAATGGTCAACTCATTCCCCTGTGGTGCATCGTAATGACAAAGCCAATTTCAAAAACAGATTGTAGACTTTACTTGAGAAGATGCTGTTTCACTCAGTTGAGTGATTTTCTTTCTTTGTTTCATTTTGTGCAGAGGTGATGATAGAGACCTCATCAATCTATGTCCCACCCAAACTCCATGCTCCCAGACTGTCCTCAGACTCACCCACCACAAGTTGTGGACACCTGGCCTTCAAAAGCAATGAAGTTTTCTTTGGCTTGTCTTCTTTGGAAGGTGTTTATTCTTCTAGCTTTGTCTAGTTACAGTTTTGTCTTCTTTGTGTATCTCTCTATGACTTTGTGTGTTGAGTACTAATTAAGATATTTTAGAGAGTGTTATTCTCTACCTCCAAGTTGCAGCTTACCCAGATGGAATCCTCCAACCATGGCCTCTAAGCAACTTCAGCCAGCTAGGCTCATGGTAGTGAAATGGCACATCTTTCTGCACTTCAACCTCATTCTTTTTCACTTGCAAATGATTCATAATGAGTCTTTGTCTATGCTTCAAATAGCTTATTCCCAAGTAAAATTGTTTGCTGGCAATTTTTTTAATTGAATAAGACCCTTTAGGTAACTCAAGAACTTGACTGTAGCAATATTCTTTTTTCTTTATTTTTGTCAAAAAAACTGTTATATCAATTAGCTCTATTTTTAACCTGTGTATTGAAAATAACTAATATAGAGCTTCTAATTAAAGGCAGTGGAATAAAGTGTTTTCTCTAATTTCTCCAGAAAGCCAGAGAAAACAACAAAAGAGTAAGAATTAAAATTAAAGAAAAATCTCCATCTCTGGTGACATATGCGTAAAGAGTTTAAATACAAGCACACAAGTCCAGATGCTAAAAATAAATTAGCATTCTTTTTATTTTTCTCAAGCAATTAACCCCTCCATAAACTGATATAAAATTAATCTATACAGATGGCAAATATGCACATGAAAATATGCCTCACATAATATGTTATCAGAGAAATGCAAAGTGAATTAATACTAAGATACCACTGCATGGCTAAAATCTATGGCACTGATAGCAGCAAGTGTGGGAGAGTCTGGGGAGCAACAAGCTCATTTGTTGCCAGTGGAAATGCAAAATGGAAGAGCACTTTGAAGACAAGTTCCTAATAAAACTGAACACAATGTTATCATATGATCCAGATACTGTCTTTTGATATTTACCCAAAAGACCTGAAGATTTATGTGACATGAAAGCTTGTACATTCTTGCTTATAGCAGCTTTATTCACAATTATCTGAATTTGCAAGAAATCAAGATGTCCTTAAGTAGGTGAATGGATTAACTGTGTTACATCCAGACAATTGAACATTACTGAAACCGAAAAAGAAATAAGCTACTAAGCTGTGAAAAGACATAGAGGAAAGTTAGATGCATTTTACTAAATAAAAGAAGCTAATCTGACTCATCATGATTTCCAGAAACTTCTGTATGTGACTCCAACTCTATGACACTATAGTAAAGGCAAAACTGAACACAGGAGAAAGATCTCCAGGTTGCAGGAGTTTGGGGAAGGAGGGACAAACACCAAGCTCACAGGATGTTTTGAGGATAGGGAAGCTACCCTGTATGAAACTGTAATAGCAGAAAAATGCCATTATCTGAGGGTGACAGTGCACTTTGGTAATAGTAATGTCTTAATCTAAGTTGATCAATTTTTAAAAGTTGTATCTCTCTGCTGGAAGATGCTGGTGCATGGAGGCTGTGCTTGTGAAGGAAGAAGGCACATAGAGAATCTCCGAACCTTATGGGCCAAGATGTGGACAAGTGCCGCTCCCCGATGGCACATGTGTTAAAGGCATGACACCAGCTGCTGAGGTTATGGGAGACTGTAAATAAGTGAGGGCCAAATAAGGAAAATGTGTTGAAGCACAATAAAGTACTAATCCATCATTAAAAAAGGAGAAACTCAGGGCACTTATAGATCAATGGATGCACCTCAAGACCATAAAGTTAATAGAAATAAATCACACACACGTTTAAATATCACATGGTTTCTTTTACATGAGAAACCCAAACTATAAAGAGCAAAATAAAAGACATATAATGGGAAGTAGATAAATCTTTTTTTCAAATGTGAAGGGAAACAAGACGGAAAGAAGGATGGGAAAAGTGTTTTTTTTTTAAAAAAAAGAAGAAGAATCAAAGAAAAAATTGAAATAGAGCCTTAACAAATGGGAAGGCAATCAAATATGGAGAGAGTAGTAGGACCAGGGAGGATGGGAGAGGAAGGAGGTGAAAATGAATTAAAATGGGTTATGTGAGTGTACCAGCTCCTCAATATAAACATAATTACTATGTACTAATTAGCAAACATGTACTAATTTTTTAAAATGCATAGTTATAATGAAAAGGTGAGGCCTACTAACAAGATGAGGCCTAATGGCTTCACTGGTAGTATGCCTGGAAGTAGGCTTTGGGACCCTAGCTGTTTCCAGTTTCTCTCCTTGCTTCCTGTCTGCCATGAGGGAATTTGCTTTTTCTGCCCTGTGCTCTGCAATGCAACAGTGCCTTACCACATAGCCAAGAGGAATAGGGACAAACAGCCATGAAGCTGTGTACCAAAACTAATCCCTTCCCTTTTTCAGTTGGTTTTTCTCAGGCATTTGTTATAGTAACAGAAAGTTGACTTTCACGTTCTCAAATTTTAAAACAAAATCATCATTCTTTTTCTCTAACAATTAAACTCTCAGCCAGTAAATTTGTGGGAAATTAACCTCAATAGATTCTAGGAGTCCCTTAGGATTTCCCTAAGATTATGCTCATGTTCCAAAGTCTGTACAGCACCAAGGAGATGAGAGTTTGGGCTTTGTATGAAGAAGTAGAGGAGGGAACACAGCTGGAATTAGATTTATGGATCCACAAAGGATTTAACTATGCCATGCTTCACAGATCCGTAGCCATCAGCACGCACACAGTACACTGCTGCAGGGGCACCCGTTAGTGTCCTCTGATGCGTTCCTATGGATCTCAGGATGGAGTCACCCTGCTGTTGTATTTTCAGAGAAGAAAAAGACAGTGGAAGGAAATACAGATGCGGGGATTATTTCATCTGGTATGTCACCTGATGGAACAGAGTTTCATAGGTCAAAGAACATAGGATTAAATATAGTACTGAAACATTCAGAGAAAAAGCACTTGAAAATGACAAACCAGTAAACAGTTTTAACAACAAAAACTGAAAACAGAGCATAGATTTTCCCAGTTCTCAAAAATAATACAAGTGTATGCAGAACAAAGTAATGCAAAACATGTAAGTATACATGTTAAAAAGGATGATCTCATCAAGCGTCACTGTCACATCATGTCCACTTAATAAGGTGAACTCATTTTTAGAAAGAAAATATTTTACAGGCTCAATACACCATAAAGTATAGAACCATGATATAAAGAAGAAATGTGCTCCAAAGTTCCAATGTTGAGGGAAAAAATCATAGTTGATGGTATACATTGCAAAGTGAATGGAAACAAAAAGAAATTGGGAGTCACTGCTAACATTAGGCCTCAATGAACGCAAGATACAAAGCAGTGAATAAAATGAAGCTCATGTGCCCTCCACAGTGAAAGATGGCACCGCCCACAGGGAAGCTCTGGCATAAATCTGCACCCAAGAAAACATAAACATTTATGAGGCAAGAACATCCAGAGAAGTGGGAGGAACCCAGAAGTCATTTTTACTCACTGATCTCTGGCCACTGAAAGTAAAACAGACTGCAATAAATTAAACTGTTCCACATCTAAATTACCTGATTAAAGTTAAACATAAGAGACTTGTGAAACCGCATCAAAAAACTGTAGATAGAACAGAGGGCAAAATATTATTTTGAATTAACCATATATCTTGGCTACAAAAAATTTCCTATATTCTCTGATCTCTCTGGTACTGTTATAGAAAAGGACATGTTAATACTGCAAATAAACAACAAAAATATAAACTGCACATTTTTAAAGAAGAGAATAGAAATGTGTCATGGTGGAAGAGAAAATAGGATGCTTGAGAACAAAGGACTAGGTTAAGACATTATGAAAAAAATCCAGATTCCACATAAAATACTACAAAAATCAACAATCAGGGCCTCATCTATTAAAGAGATTTTTCCCACCCAGCAAAAAAAAAAAATTCAATAACAGAGTGAAAGGAGAACCCACAGAGTGGGAAAAAGATTTGGCCAGAAGATTCTCAAAGGACTAATATCTAGAACATATAAAACATTCAATAAAACCAGCCATCCCATTTAAATCAACCCAGTCTAAAAATTGGCATCTGAGGTAAAAACAAACTTCTAACAAAAAAGTAGATACAGCAAATAAATACATAAGAAAATGTTGGACATCACTGATCATTAAAGAGATGTAAATTAGAACAGTGCTACAATTTCATCAGGAAATGAACCAACAACAAATAAATGCTAGCAGGATTGTGAGCAAAAAGAAGCCTTTTCCATTGTTGGTGGGAGGGGCCGGCTGGCGCAACCATTGTGGAAATCAGTGTGGAGGTTTCTAAAAAAGTTAGGATTAGACATTTCTCATTTGACCTTCCCATTCATTTGCTGGACATTTTTCCCAAAGTACTGAAAACATCATGCCATGGTGACATATGCACACATCTTGAAAAATACCCAAATGTGTATTAACTAACAAATGGATTAAAAAAAAAGATATAGATTTTTACATGTTGGAGTACTATTTGGCCATAAAGAAGGATAAATAAGACATTTCAAGGTAAATGGATGCACCTTGAGAACATATTCTGAAATGAAACAAATAAAAGCCCATCTTGTGTTCCATCTGTGGCTCATTGTCTCTCTGGTATGAAATACTGAAAATAAAAATAAGGACAAAAAGAATAAAACATGCTGTGGAATAGGAAGAAATTGTTCAAAATTATACAAAATGTGAGATACTTTATTAATATGTAAAATGTTTTATGTAAGAAAAGGTTTAGTATAATTGGGAAATGAGCTGAGAAATAGATTAACAAATGAAAATTTATTCTTTTAAAATCATACTACACAATATATTTACCATAGTTATTCTCTAATAATTCTTGTTCAGAAAAATTATTTTTTCATAGAATGGCTTTTATATTTTCTTTAATATCTATTTATAATACATTAAAATTTTAAATCCATCTTCAAATTAAAGTGATAAAATTTTAAAATA
This sequence comes from Thryonomys swinderianus, assembly GCA_004025085.1. Lineage (NCBI taxonomy): Eukaryota > Metazoa > Chordata > Mammalia > Rodentia > Thryonomyidae > Thryonomys > Thryonomys swinderianus. The sequence continues at coordinate 2,757 of PVIC010048466.1, read as the reverse complement.
AAGTTTTAAGCACTTTAAATATTATTAAAATAACACAATATAAGTTTAAGCTGAAATAGAATTTCAAAATACCAGAAGACATCAATTAAGTCACATGCTACTTTGCAGTGTGGAATGCTCTCTGATACCACAACATGGAGTATGAAATCAGGCAGCCTCATTAAAGTGCACCTACCAATAAACATCATCTAAAAGGCTCATTTCCTATGGTCTCAAAGTTCCACTTCTAGTAAATTATCCTACATCTGTAATACCCTATGTGAAAGAAAAGAAGTACAAGGATACTTTAAATATAGTGTCACTGGTAACAAAAATTCATATTGATCCTTGGGATAGTACAAGGAAGTTAAAAACAAGAAAATCAGTATAGATAAGAAGATGATGTGAGAAGACTGACAATTTTCTGTCTTGATCAGGATGGTAATGATATGGCTATGTTTGCAAGAGTTCATCAACTTCCACATTTTTCTATATCTCATATATCAGATCAGATCACTAGGGTGAGCAAAGAGTTCTTAATAGGCTATATAGCAAATATATTAAGCTTGTGAGCCATACAGTCTCTCCCTGCTGTAGCTGGCTAACCCTGCCATTATAGATGAATAAATAGGTATATTTATGTTCCAGTAAATATTCATTAAAATTGGCAATGGGTTTAGAGCCATAATCTGTCAATCCCTTATGTAGTGGGTAGCACATATGATCAGACTTCCATAGTCTTAGATTCCACATCCAGAGATTCAGACAAAAAAATTCCAATATTTGGAGTCTGCAGGGTCCTGGAGATAATCTACATGGACATAAGGCAATGACTATATAGTGTAAACTATATGCTTATATAATACTTTACAGAGAGCATGAGGTACAACTATAGTTGTCCATAGGTTTTTAAAATTCTAGGTCAGAATGCATTACATTAATTTCATGTTTTCTTCATTTTGTTCTCCTATAATACCTGCAGTACGTGTGTCTTTGTGTGCACACAAGTAACACACATCTGGAGGTGTTGGTGAGAGTTCACTGAGTTTGCTTAAAGAAGGGCTAAATTTTCACATGTGCTGGATTTATTTTTGTGCCTACTTTTTTCAGTTTTAGATCAAAATTTAATTTTCTAAAACTGATTGTGTCTTTTTTTGTCTTGTGAAAATGAGAAGAAAGCAACATTCCACAAATACAGTATCTCTCACATGTATGCAAACTTCTCCAGCATGTAATAGGGAACAAAAACACTTTGGAAAAAAAAGGCTGCAAATAGCCCTATTTCTTCATGAACATATTTTCCCTTTATTACAGAAAATTTAAAACTCATCATCTCTAAGAAAACTGCTGTCATTTTTCAGACTAATTTTTCTATTTCCATGGGGAGGTATCAAAATAAAGAAGGAAGAGGAGAAGAAAGAAGAAAAAAATGAAAAAGAAGAAGGAGGAGGAGAAGGAGAAGAAAAGGGAAATATAGTGTCCATTAGGAGCCAATATTTAATAAACTTACAGTGATGAATTATATGTTTTATGAGGTTATAGCCTTCACTTTCAAAGTTTTCAGGTAAGTCTCATTATAGAAGAAAAGTAAGAAATCTCTTCCATCACTGACATATAATAAACTTCAATTATACATTCTGGTCATCACCACAGATGGAAAAATCTTTGCAGTCTTAGCAGACCCTTCAGCATCAGAAGAACCCAAAAGTTCATTGAAGAAAAGGTCTGAGCAGGGGCAGAGAATAGGTCAAAGAAACAGACTTAAATTTAAATGCATGGTTCTAACATGAAATGTAACAACAGTTCAGGGGCTGGGATTTTCCTAGTGAGTGGCTAATTTAAAGCTTAGTGGAAGATGTAGGGCTACAAAATTAACTACACTAGGGGTAAGAATGGTGCAGACAAATATCATTGTCAGAAATACATATTTGTGTGACAATGGAAAGCAGAACCAAGGTCACACAATGACAAACAAGGCCATAAATTCACCTTAAAATTTGTAATCCCTCTCTCTATATATATATGTTTTTCTAAAGTATTATTCAAGTTTCCCAGGGATTCACTGAACATTCTAGATAATTAATACATGAGAACAGAGCTGATTCTAAAATTTAAAAATGTTAGTGAGTTAGTGTATCTGGAGTTGTTTCTGAATCTTCTAATGTATTCCTCTGGTCCTCAAGTCTGTTACTTTGACAGTATCATGTCGGTTTTATCACAGTGGCTTTATAGTACAATTTTAAATTGGGGATTGCAATACTACCTACCATGTCTTGGTTACTTAGAACTGCTTTTGCTATTCTAGGTCTCTTGTGGCTCCAGATGAATTTTTGGATTATTTTCTCTAGCTCTGTGAAGTATGGTGTTGGGATTTCAATCAAAATTCCATTGAATCTGTATAGTAGTTGTGGGAGTATAGCCATTTTGAGGATTTGGTTTGCCCTACCCAGGAACAAGGATGTCTTTCCATTTTCTGATCTCCTCTTCTATCTCCTTTTTCAGAGTCTGTAGTTTTCAGAGTAGAGGTCTTTCACCTCCTTTGTTATTAGAAGATCTAGAAACAACTCCAGATACACTAAACCACCTTATCTTTGACAAAGGAGCCAAACATCCTCAGTGGAGGAAAGACAGCCTCTTTAACAAATGGTGCTGGAAAAATTGGGCTTTTATCTGCCAAAAACTAAAGCTAGACCCATCTTTTTCATCAAGTACTAAACTAAAATCACAAGGGATTCAAGACTTAAACATTAAAACAAAAACAATAAACCTGCTCCAAAA
>PVIC010048465.1:0-13502 GCA_004025085.1 Thryonomys swinderianus | reverse complement strand
GACACAGGGCGGACGCCCGGGCACGGCCAGGAGGGCGGACACAGGGCGGACGCCCGGGCACGGCCAGGAGGGCGGACACAGGGCGGACGCCCGGGCACGGCCAGGAGGGCGGACACAGGGCGGACGCCCGGGCACGGCCAGGAGGGCGGACACAGGGCGGACGCCCGGGCACGGCCAGGAGGGCGGACACAGGGCGGACACAGGGCGGACGCCCGGGCACGGCCAGGAGGGCGGACACCTGGGCACGGCCAGGAGGGCGGACACCTGGGCACGGCCAGGAGGGCGGATGCCCGGGCACGGCCAGGAGGGCGGACACAGGGCGGACACCCGGGCACGGCCAGGAGGGCGGACACAGGGCGGACACCCGGGCACGGCCAGGAGGGCGGACACAGGGCGGACACCTGGGCACGGCCAGGAGGGCGGATGCCCGGGCACGGCCAGGAGGGCGGACGCCCGGGCAGGGCCAGGAAGGCAAGGCGGACACCCGCGCCCGCCCGCGCCCTCCGCACGCACCGCCGGCGCAGGTCCCTGGGAGACACCGACACGCGTGACCTGCCCCGTGACCGCACACACCGCAGAGCCTGGGCTCGGACGGGCGCAGACAGGATGGCCGGAGGTGCCGGGCACCGAAGAGCAGCCTGGACCCGGCGCCACCTGCGAGGGGCTGGGCCCGCGCACGTGAGGACTCTCCGTCCAAGTCCGCCCTGGCAGCCGAGGGCACAGCGGTGGCAGGACGCGGGCGTACGCTCCACCGAAGCCGCGGCCAAGCCTGGCCCCGGACTGGAGCGTGGGAACGCGCCAGATACCGGCCTGCGCGGGCGCCGGGCAAGGACAATCAGGCACGACTTATCCAAGTCCTACCTTGCTCGGATCTCCCTTCCCCAAATTCTGAGAAACTGAAGGATCCGACTCACTGGCCGCTCACCCAGCTCCAGGGTCACCCCGCTCACCCTTCAAGGTGACACCGGCTGGTTGCTCTGCACGCGGATTCCTTAGAATGTCCGCTTATATTTAATATCCTCCTCACCTTTACTCTCTGTTCTTTATCTCCTTCCATTGAGATCATTCTTTTGTTTCTGCTTGAAAAAAATGCCCCACAAAAGTTCTTTTCTCTCGATGGTAATGAATTCAATTTGCTTCTAACATTATCTTTGTATTTTTCATTCCTGAGGAATGCCTTCACTGAGAATGGGTCTAGGCTGAAATTTGTTTTCATGTTTCACTTTGTTTTGTTCACTAAAGATACTGGTTTGTTTGGGAGCTTTTACTAATTTTTCTAAAATTAGCTGTGGGCCCACTGCTCATTAAAACATAGTTTATTTAATAGCTACTTTCCCTGATTTTTCCTTAGTAGTTTTAGCATTACAACCCTACGTTGGCATAATTTTTAAAATAAATACTAGGGGTTTTACCGGACTTCCTAAATCTCAGACATGGTACTTTCCATCAGTTCTGAAAATTCTCAGTCATAATCTTTTCATAAATTACTACTATTACATTCTTTCTTTTTCTGACACCCCTATTTTAACATCTTTTACTGTAACTAAATGAATTTGATGGCATTTAGATTCAGCTCTGAATTTTCTGTGTTTAGTTTTGTGCCTCCCGGACTATTTCTTCTGGCCAAAATTCCAAATCTGCCTTTAGAGGCACACCTCCTCAGCTCTATTTCATCACGTAGTGTCTCTGCCAGTCCACTCTTTTATCATTAATTAGTACCTGTTTGCAGGATCTAACGCTCACATTCTCTGCTTGGAGGTGGTCCAGAAATCCCATCAGCAGTTTACTTGGGGGAGACGGTTCACTTCAATAGCGTATTTTAGTTCTGTCAATCTTCTCAACAAGTAATTCCTATAAAACTTGTTGAAATATGAAACTTGAAGAGGAAGGAAGGAAGGAAGGCAGTCTCCCCCAATACCCATTACTTCTGAGTTATACCACTAACTCCAAAAGCCATAAAATTCAATTGCACAGAGGGACCTTAGAACGGACTCAACCCACTCATTCTATGGCACAGGATGGTGTTAGACCCAGAGAAATAAGAGGACAGAAACAAGAGGAAAAAGAGACAGGGAAAGAAAGTTTTACGGGTGCTTGTTTAGTTGTTCTCTAATGATAGTGACTGAATTTAATTAGACGTTATGGAACCAATACCATAGTGACTATTTGCACCAATTATGGAATTAGATGTTTTAAGGATGAGAATCGTACTGAAGAAAGATAACTGCAACTATGAAAACATTAAAATGCACCAATTTTAAAAACCACTTAATAGTCCATATTAAGAATGCATTTTAGGGCCGGAGATTTAGCTCAGTGGTTCCGGCACCTGCCTCACAAGTGCCAAGTCCTGAGTTCGAGCCCGGTAACCACATACAATGCTGGGCGTGGAGACTCACACCAAGTTTGTACGTGGTCCAGACACAGGTGCTGGGCAGAGCCCTCCGCTGGTCCAGTGAGCACCGGACCATGTTGACGCTCAGCAGCACATGCTTGTTTGCTTCAGAGCAGTGCGCTTGAGAAGAAGAACTTTGAAACACAAAATAGAATCTCAAGAAATGCATTTTCCAGAGATAAACACTTCTCAAAGTGTAACTGAATGGCTCCTCTGATGTAACTACCAGGGAAAGGACAGAAAAGAAGACAAAATATGATAATGACTGACTCCTAAGTAGCTGATTTTTGTCTTTAAGGAAACCTCAGGATGCAAAAGCAGGATTTTCCCACGTCAGGCGCGGTGGCTCACGCCCGTCATCTTGGCTCTCAGGAGGCAGAGGCAGGAGGACTGGTGAGCGCGAGGCTTGCCTGGGCTACACAGCGAGACCCTGTCTCAAAAAAAAAAGCATGATTTTCCCTTTTGTCATACTTTCATATCCTACAAATGGTTATTTTAACCAACTTAGACATGAGACATGAGTATTTTATTATAATATAGTAAAAAATTAGCATTGAACCTGATTGGACTTATGTAAATTTGCCTTTGCAGACAGAATGAATCTTGTAAAACGTAGCACACCCACTTCGACTTTCTAAATAATGCCCATTCATCTGTAGACAGTTATGAATCATGGAGAACTAACCCAATCTCATGCCCAGATCAAACAACACAGGCCACAGCTGATTCATTCAGATGTGGTAACAGTTCACTGAGCAGCAGGCACTGTAAGCAATGAGTAAAAATTAAAAATCAGCCGTGTGAAAGTCAGTTCTGTGTCTATGTAACCCTTCATCAAGGCTTTCAGAGAGAGGATAAATATCTTGGGGAAAATCTCATTTGGGCTTCCTCTCGTCGGGGTACAGTGGAGCACACACGCTTGACCTGCAGAGCTGATATCACGCCGTTCACGATCCACACTAACTGAAGAGCTGGACCACCGCAAAGCCAGCAAGTCACTAAGGGGGAGACAGGCTGTCCAAGCTTGACCACACCCTCATGTTCAAATTACAAACAGCGATTCAACATCCAGTCTAACGAGCCTGGCTTCACGATCATGTGAAAGTATCAAAGCTTTTACTGTGAAACTTACGTGTTTATAACATTTACTTCTATTTATTCATCCAATGCTGTTTGTATGAAATCTTCTACTTAACAGGTGCAGCCTTAAAAGGGCCATGGTGACAAGAGAATGCAAAGATGAATTGGTGAGTCAGTGCCTTTCAGAAGCCTCCAGTCTAAGAAAGAGATGGATTTTTTTCAGTACAGGGGATCGAATGCATGGTCTTGTGCTTGCAAGGCAGGCAGCAGTACCACTGAGCGACATCCCCGGCCGAGCGAGACGGATTGGAAACAAAGGGCAAGATGGAGGCTCTGACGGACGTGGGCCTGGGCCAGAGGACACGGAGAAGCTGTCAGGTCACAGGGGTCACAGATACATACGTCCCCCAAACTGGAAGTGTCCACCCTGAGCAGGATGAAAAACTCTGCACTATAGGATCCTAACAGAACAAACTTTCCAACCAGTCAATTAAATTAACCCAAAATGCTTCTAAGAGGGAGCCCAGAGCAAACTAGAACATTATGTACCCATTCATTTGACTAGTTCTTACTGGGTGCCAACTGAGTGTGAAGGTTTCCTCTAATTCTGGAGCTTTAACAGTGAACCACACACACAGATTCCCTGTGTGACCCTCTAGCCAAGTAGTAACTGTGGAGTTTACACTTGCATTTTTATAAGCAATAAATCTTAAGGTCCTAGAACACAGTCTAGGTTAAAAATCAGAGAGTTTAAGAGCTCGCACTGATAATTACCATGGTGATTGCAAAATGAGGAGACTCAGAAGAGAAGAACCCTCGGCCCGCAGTTAATCGGTCAGATTTCTAAATTTCTTTTTCTATATCCACTTATCCAAATACTAGATATCTCACTGAGAAACCTATTTCCATCACTGGATATCTACAAAATCAAACAGACAACTATCCTGAAGATGATGCTAGTCAGCTTCCTGTTACTGTATCAAAACACCCAAGACAATGAACTTGAAAGAAGAGGTTCGCTGTGGCCCACAGTGGTGGAGGTGCTTTTTCACAGCCATGCAAAACCACTCACCTCATTCTACAGCTCGGTACTGACTGCTCCCCAGAGACCCTGTGCATTCTCATCGGCTGATGACGCCAGGAAGCTGACTGTCGCGCCTCAGCATGAGCCACGGGGCAGAGAGGAGGGAAGGCCGGAGTCCGGCAGCACCGTGAAGGTCACACCCCGGTACCCAAGACGCCCCGGGTTTCTGCCCCATCCTGGGGTGTCATGCTGGGGCCAAGCCTTTCCTAGGCAGGTTCGGGAGGGGTTTTAAGAGCCAAACTGCAATGAAGTCATCGTCCCCCTGAGAAGCACAGTCCTCACCATCTAGGGAGAGTAACTCTCCGTAAGACAAACATTAGCGTGTAGAGACTGAAATGCGCGAGGCTGAAGACAGAGTTTACCAATAGAAAGCACACTTTCTCCTTGGGGACGTCCACACCACGGCCTCGGGATGTGTGTTTACTGCAACCTCCACAGGAACACTAACAAATATTTAAGTTGAAGAAGCCGGATTTAAGCTCTTATTTTTAAAAACATTAAGGATGGAAATCAAAAGTTTTCATTTTATAAGTGACTACCTAGTGTCCCAACCCTATTAAGAAGTCTATTTTTTTATCTGGTTGATTGAGTTTACTATTGTAAGCTATACTAAATTTACATATAAGCTTGTTTTCCCCCTGGAGTTCTCTGTTTTTCTCTCAGGCTTAGTCTCTCTAGTCATGGGCTGTGTCACAGTCTTCACTTGTATCCTGGGATACGTTTCAGCGTCCAGAAAGGCAAGCCGCTAACCGCGGGCCGAGGGTTCTTCTCTTCTGAGTCTCCTCATTTTGCAATCACCATGGTAATTATCAATGCAAGCAAGAATTATCAGCGGCTGCTAGAAGTAGTTTGTAAAGTCTGACAAAGATAGGATTGGAACAGATATTCCCAAAATATCTCAAAATATCTCAAAATATTTCCCCACATGTTTTTCATTCACTACAGTACTTTACGTTGCATCCATGAAGGACTTTGGGTGTACACATATGACATGCTAATTTCACCTAGGGAGTCTGGGTTATATTAGTTACTGTCCTCATCAGAGTGACTCGGCACATAATTAATATAATTATGGCACATAATCAGTTTAAATCAAGCAGTAGGAAGGTGCTGAACCTCTCACTGGTCAGAGTTCTGGGATCCACTTTTTTTTGAGACAGGGTTTCATTTTATAGTTCAGGCTGACCCTGAGCTCACTATGTAGCCCAGGCCAGCCTCGAACTCAGCAATCCTCCTGCCTCTGCCTCCTGAGTGCAGGGATGACAGGTGTGAGACACCACACCCTGCTGGGATCTATATTTTTTAAAAACTTTCTGAAGGTGTTATTCAATTACATGGGTACTTCTGTGTGAAATTTTTACAGGAGAAAGCCATTGCACTACTTGGGGGAAAAGAAATAGAATTTACCCATAAATGTATTTGAAGAGAGTGTAGAAGTTAAAATATTCCATATTTTTAACAACATTACTGTGACTGTTAATCTCAACCATCAACTTGATTGAGACCTGAGGACATTATTAAAGCATTCGTCTGGTGGAGCATGATTTGGGGACGATAGCTGTTGCCTGGCTTCCTTCCCTGCCATGCTTTTTCTGAACCACACTGCTTCTGATCACCATGACCAGAGCATTTTCCACCACAACCTTCTGCCACGATTCTCCTGCCCTGGAGCCTGCTGACTGTGGACTGTCTCCTGGAACCACAGGCCAAAACATCCGTGTTCTCCCGTAAGTTGTGTTAGGCATTTGTCCCAGCCGTGGCAAAGCTGGCTGGTACACTCGCTGAGGAATTCAGTGGAGGAAAAATAGCTATTTCTCAAATAATGCTGGACATTCATGAACAGAAGAACAAAGTTGGACCACTGTATTACAAACACTTACTGCAGTGGAAAACAGGCCCACGTAAAACTTTCAGAGGAAAACTTTCAAGTAAATGATGATGAGCAGGGATTTGGTACTGTGTCTCAGAGACTGCTACAGCTGTGTCCAGCTATTTCCCCAGCGCTCACGCGGGGGGCAGGGCTTTCCAGAGGTGCCGGACCTGGGGTGTGTGAGGCTGGAACTGGCTCACGGTGCGGTGCTGGGCTCACGAGGGCTGGCTGCCTCTGTAGTGGGATGAAGGGAAAGGGGCAGAAAGACACCGTGAAGCTCCCTTGTGCTTTCACTGCCTTGTGGGCACCATGAAGTGCCGCTCCCCTCAGACGCTCTCTGGCATGTGCCACCTGCCTCGGGGCCGGCTGAGGACGGAGGGAATCTCCACAATCCGAGAGCTGAACATCCTTTCCTCCTCAGCTTCTGGGTCAGGTACTTCCTCCCAGCAGAGAGAGAAAAGTAACCAAGACAGATACCGCGCCACAAGTATCAACAGAGAAAGGAAAAGCAACACCAGTTAAATTGTAACTCGTTACAATTACCTTTAGGGCTTCAAGAACAGTATTTTTAAAAGCGGAAAACACAACCCAAAGATTAAAAACATTTTGAATCCCATACCTCACAAGTGACTTATAACAAAAATACATAAAACCTCTAACTGTATAATAACTAGAAGCTGAACAGGCAAATTAATAACTAGGCATAGAGTTTGACTATGCACTTCTCCCAAAAAGTTACAGAGACTAAGCATGCATGAAAACATCATTAGTCTATGAAATACAACTCAGAGAAAGGTGAGTGTAAGAGCGAGAGAAGTTACCTGCGTTGCCGTGTAACCATGTCACTAACCCCGCTTGCCCGCCGCCTGCTGCCTGCCTGCTGCCTGCTGCCTGCTGCCTGCTGCCTGCCGCCTGCCTGCTGCCTGCTGCCTGCTGCCTGCGGGCTCCTTCCTCCACTTTGTGCGGTGTCTGCCTCTGTCCCCTCTCACACAGTAACTGCCTGGCAGCCATTTCGGGGTATTATCCGGGGTATGGACCCGTCTCCGTACGGGCCGGCCAAGCCCCGGTAGACGTCAGCCGTGCAGACCAGCGTCCGGGCCGATGCCAGCTCCTCGGGGCCAGACCCGCACTTCTCCTCTCTGGTAACACGTGTCGGCAGAGACACTCTCGGCAGCACGGAGACGCCCTGGCCTCCGTTTGGATCCAGCCCGCCGCGTCTCACGGTGGGTTTCCCAGCAGGCCGAGCCAGCTCCAGCATCGGACAAGACTGCGCCGGGCAGAGCAGGCTGGGAACGATCTCGCCACGGATCCTCCTCGCGCTGACGGCCCATGCCCTGGGACAGGTGCCCCGGCAGGGTCAGAGCCAGGACTGTCGCCTGGCTCCGGGCTGTGCCCGCCACCGCCCCTTCGCCAGACGCCGTGGAATCATTCCTAGGGAGCCGGCGGCTTCCGGGCCGAGAGCAGGCGCCCTGCGGCCCTCCGACGCAGCCTTCGAGTCAGAGCTGTTTGGGGAGCACCTCGCCGCTGCTGGAGCCGGGCCCCTCCTCATTCGCAGTCCGGCACGTTTCACCTCGGCTCTGCGGAGCGCCGTGGGGCCTGGCAAAAATTAGAGAAGCGCCCCCAAAGGCCCACGTCCTCGCGGCGTCTGGTGCCCAGGAGAGCGGGGCCCACGTCCGCCCTGCCCTGCCCTGCCTCCCTCAGCCACCGCGGGCCACCGCGGAAATGTGTGCCACGTCAGAGTTGAGCACTTGAATCACACTAACGTGACCCAAAAAATAACCCATCACCATACACATAAAATCTAAAATATAGTAGGCATCTACAGAAAGGAAGGCTGCTAAATTTTTATAAACGGAAACATCCTACAGGAAAATTTACCACATAACATACACAGCCACAAACGTGAGGACAGGCAGACGGCACGCTCATTAGGACCACGCGTCACTCAGTGCAACAAACCAACGCCCTCTCTGCCACGTCAGCAGGGAAGCACAGCCCTCAAGAGAGAGAACTCGGGGGCCAAAGGGAAGGAGGAAGTTCCAACTTCAAGGCCGAAGTTCCACAGGCACGAAACAGCCAGTTCCGGCCCTGCCGATTCTCAGGGCACCAGCACAGCCGCACCGCTCCCCTCCCCACGATGCTGCCCACACGAGGGCGCAGCGCGGCCCTCAGGAAGCCGCAGGCGCCATGCCCTTCCGTCCCGGCTCCAAACGAGACGGTGGCGCGCGGCTGAGTCGTCCACGACCACGAACCCTGAGCCGAGGCTGCTGCCCACCTCGCAGCCACCCGCCGGGGAGGGCAGAGGCTCAGGTGAGGGTGGCCACGCACCCCTCTGAGACACACGTCCTCTGCACCTACCGGGGTCTGGACAGATGTCAGGCCTTGTCCCAATACTGGCTTCTGGGAAGTCAGATAACATGACAGAGAAACAGACAGGCAGACGCTCGAGACGGCAGGGCGGATGGGCACAGAAACAAAATGGGAAATGAAGCGACATCAAAGGCTATGGATCACTTCCGGTAATTAGAATTTGTAAAAACAAAGAAATATTTGACAGGAAATGAAAAATGCCACGTAAGAGTTTTCATGACCCAGGAAGTGCTCAGAACGCCCAGCAGAAGGCAGGACGCAAAGCGTTGTGCTCTGCTGTCCTTGTGGACAGACAGACAGGCAGAGCCTCACTGGACACGTGTGTGGGAGCCGGCCTGGGGTGCCCCAGAAGCATAGCACACAGCAGGAGCATGGTCAGGGAGAGAGACAGGGGAGCTTGGCAGGGACGAGGGCCGGGAGGGGCTGGCACGCGGGGCTGGCGCCCAGAGACTTGGACCCAAGGCAGCGTCCGGGCACGGGGTGCTGCAGTCAGGACGGGCACGAGCCGGGGTCCCGGTGAGCACCCGAGCCGAGCACAGGGGGCCGGGCACAGAGAGGCAGTCTCAAAGCGAGCGGAAGGCAGATGCCCTGGTGCCCACGACCCCGCGCTGTGGGGCAGTGCTCTGCCCTGTCTGCGGCGGTGGCATGTGCAGGACTGCGAGGAGCACGCTGCCACAGAGCAGCCGGGGCTTCCACAGCCAGGGCAGCTGCCGGCTACACTGCACAGCCTGGGGCTGGGCTGCTGGGACCGGAGCCTGGGGCCCGTGGGACGGTCCCCCCTGTTGATGTTTTTGTTTTGTTTTTTTTTTTTTTTTGAGACAGGGTCTCACTTTATAGTTCAGGCAGACTCTGAGCTCACTATGGAGCCCTGGCAAGCCTGGAACTCAGCAATCCTCCTGCCTCTGCCTCCCGAGTGCTGAGATGATAGGCATGAGCCACCACGCCCGGCACTGTGGTATGCGGTATTGATTGCTGGTGGGCATGAGTCTCCACGCCCAGCATTGTATGCGGTTACTGGGGATCGAACTCAGGACCTTGCGCTTGCGAGGCACACGCCGGAACCACTGAGCTAACCCTCTGGCCCCCCCTTGTTGATGTTTTATGAGAACTCGGCACTCATGACAACAAGCCCCCAAAAATATTCAACCTATGCTACAAAGCGCATGCTGATCAACCTAAGAATTTTCTATTGAGTTCCTTCAGACACTAAAATAAAAAATAAATTCCCACTCTGTGTGTGTGTGCCTTCAAATGTGATTACTAAGGAACAGAAATGAAAATCTAAAATCTCAGGTTTTCCAGAAGACATGGCAGGCAGCCAAAGGGACGCTAAGGCCAGGGGACGCGAAGCTGCGTCTCGGGAGAGGTGGCTTCCATCTGCCATCCCCGCTGCCACGCGGCCACGCGGCCAACAGTTTCTCTGAGCACCAGCTGCACAGAAAGGGCCGCGGGGACCGCGCTCGCCAGTGGTGACGCAGCCAGGCGGAAAGGTCTGCCGCCCCCGGCGCCACCTAGCGCTTGGGAGGAGCGGGATCGGCGGAGCCCTCCAGCAGACGCCGGCCGCGTCCATCACCTCTCCGTTCTTGCTCTGGGTTAAATGCCAGCGCTGCAAAGCCGGGGCAGGCGCTCCGGACGCGGAGGAGAAACACCGGAGCCCGGCCCCGCCTCTGCCGCGTCGCTCCTTCCGGTCTGCAGCGCGCCCCGCCCTGCTCCGCACGCGTAACGCGGAAGTGAGCACAGGCCCTCCCGGGGTGGCGAAGGTGCCGTGGCCCAACGGCCCGGAAAAGCGGAGGCCAGGCGCGTGGTGGAGGCCCGCACACGTGTGAAGACGCCGCAGGGCCTGGAGGGAGACCGGTGAGAGGAGGCGTCGCCTGAGTCACCTCCCCGAGGCCGTCCGGCCGCAAGCTGCTCGGAGACACTCCTGGGGCGGGCACGCTCGCCCAGGGCCCGGCGCTGTGACTGCCGCTGGGTCCCCCTGCAGTCGCCGGGGTCCTCAACCTGGTCACCACTGCGGCCTCTGAGGGTTTCTGTGGCCGGAGGGAGCAGAGAGCGAGCGACACCGTGCCTGATGGGCGAGCTGGCGGTGGACGGGCCGGTTTCCTCCCCTGCAGACGGCGTGCGTGGCTGGGATGAGCCCGGAGCCTCCACCCGTGACTTGGCTCCCGCGGCCTGCAGCCGCCCTGAGCCCAGCTGGCGCTGGAGCGGGGCCTCCGGTCGGGCGGGGTCCCGGCCCCTGAACAGGCCGTGCCGCACAGCGCCTCTGGGCGTGGACGCTGTCGGACCGATGAGGCCCTTCCCTTCCCGAGCGGCCGCACGAGCTGGGGCTGTCGGGCCGGCTTCTGTGCGGTCTGCGTGTCGTGGGCCTCTGCTTCTGGGGAGACTCGGGCCAAGGCTCCCCGGCCTGCCGAGGCGGAGCCGGGCCGCCCTCACCCGCAGCTGCAGGGGCTCCCGGGCACGAAGGGCGGAGCACGCGGCCCGTCCTCACTTCAGTCTCTTCGTGCCGCACGGAACTCGCACAGACGCTCGGACTCCTACAAAACACTTCTCTCCACTTGGGCTTGGAGGGAGAACATAAATAACAGTGCCGGGAGACGCAGACAGACCCTGTTAACGTCTGGAACTTTGACACAACATCCCTCCTGGCGGCGGGGCCGGGCGTGCGGCTCCGCGGGCGGAAGCGACGTTCCCGGACAGGCACCCGGCCCGTGTCAGCTAATCCTCCAGGACAGAAGCGCACGCCCGGCGGACTCGGAGGGGTGTAAACCAGCCGCACGCGTGAGCGCCTCCACCTGCCTGCTGCTTGTCCGGCTGCCCTTCGTGAAGCATTTTTATTTCTGTTATGTTCTGTAATTTTTTAGCCCCAGAAGCTCTATGATTTCCCCTTCTTTGCCCCTGAAGTATTCCCCGTGTACGGTGGCCCTTTCAGGTCTGCTGGGAGTCCTCCCAGCCACACAGACTGTCCCCGGTCCCCGTGAGTTCAGAGGTCACGGCCTCCCACGCTCACTAACAGGAAACTGGCTACATTCGCACACACAGCTGCCTTGTTCCTGCGCCTGCACAGGTGGGTCGAGCTGCTCAGTGCAAGTCTGCTGCGTGGGCACAGGTGTCAGGAGCCACCGACTACCAGGCTGTGCCACCCTGTGCCACCCTCGGAAGCACCAGTGCAGCCCGATTTCTGTGCAACCTCTTCGGCTCTGCATTTCTCATCTTGCTTCTGTGGGATGCATGGATTTACTTGCTTGTGAACCTTTTTCACAGAGTAATTGCCAGATTAAATACAAACTAGAAATGTCTACAGCTCAGCCGGCTGTGGGGGTGCGGGCCCGTCATCCCAGCACTTGGGAGGCTGAGGCAGGAGGATCGCTGCGAGGTCCCTGTAGTCAGGCTGACTAGTAGTGCGGCCGGTGCTGAAGTAACACAAGGGCTCCTTCTCTTTCCACCGCGGCCGCCCGGGCTGATCTCTTCACAGGTGTGGCCTCCTCCTCTGCACCTACGTGGCCTTAGTGTCCTCGCCCTGGGAAGGGCCGCTCCACGGGCGTGGGGCGCTATCCCTGCCTGGAAGTAAGTGCCAGCTGCCCATCGCTGCCTTCGGTCCCGGCCTTCTCGGCCCCCCGCCTGCCCTCGGTCTCCGCTCTTGGTCTCCTCCAGAAGCAAGCGAGGACGCTGAGCTCCGGCGAGCGGCTCCTGGCAGCCAGGCCCTGGGGGGCGGAGGGCAGCGTGTGCTGAGCCCTGACCCTGAGCCGCGCTCCTGAGGAACCTGCACAACCCGTAAAGAAATCCCTCTCGCCTGCCCAGAACAGGACCGAGGGCCTGACCGGCTCGTGCCCACAGGGAGACGCAAACAGCCGCGGGAGCAGAGTGCTCCTCGGGCAGGGACCGCCACGCACAGCCGCGGAGAAGGGGCGGAGCCTGCGCTGCCCGAGGGAGGGAGGCCGGTGGGGGGCGGGGGACAGACAGACGCCATCCAGACCAACGCCCGCTGTGCGCGCCACAAACCCACTTCGGGCACCGCCCTGAGGAAACCACTCGAAGTGTGGAGCCCCTCGCAGCAGCCGGATCAGGACGCCCCGAAAGGCGCCTCCACAGCCGCACGCACGGGGACTCTCGGCGGGCAGCAGGCCCGTCCCGGCCGGGGGACACACGCCCTGGCTCTCCTGACGGAGCCCGAGGCACCGGTCTCGGAACAGGACTCGCTGGGAGCAGAGGGAGGATGGGGGGGGGCGCAGAGAAAACACGGGTGGAAGGACGCAGGCCTCGGTTAGGGGGGAGCACCAGCTCCCCGAGCCCACAGCAGCGCCCGGCGACTGTTGTGCTGGGCGCGGACTCCAGGGCCTCGGCCAGGACTGCAACAGCGGCCTGGGTGCCGGGCGCAGCCAGGGCTGAGCTCAGGCCTCCCGCGACCCTGCTGGGTAGCACTGCACACTGCAGTCCTTAAAGACACGCACTGTTATGACTGCCAGTCATTTTACAAACAAGGAAAATAATTCTAGAGCATTAAAAACAAGCAGTGCTGGGCCAAAAGATGACTGTGATGCACCTCACCCATTTTAATAAAATGTTCTGCAAATAGGCTGCACCTTCTAGTAGAAACAGCACTGCCATACTTCCTGTGGAGGAAAATTTACCAAGAAAGCAAAGAAGGTAAAGAAAAAGGGATGGGGGGCCGGAGATTTAGCTCAGTGATTCCGGCGCCTGCCGCGCAA
>PVIC010048464.1:0-13393 GCA_004025085.1 Thryonomys swinderianus | reverse complement strand
TTGTCCTACTTTGTATGATATAGGGGTTATTATAGAAAAAAATAACAGAATACCTAACATGTTTATAGAGTTTATTATAGTAGTCACTGCCTATTTTGCATTTTTTTTTTTGCTTTTTGAGACAGGGTCTCGCTTTGTAGTTCAGGCTGGCCCTGAGCTCACTATGGTGCCCAGGCAAGCCGCCGCGAACTCAGCAATCGTCCTGTCTCTGCCTCCCGAGTGCTGGGATGACAGGCGTGAGCCACCACATCCGCATTGTGGTATGTGGTGTTGATTGTTGGTGGGCGTGTCTCCACGCCCAGCATTATATGTGGTTACCGGGCATCGAACTCAGGACCTTGTGCTTGTGAGGCAGGCGCCGGAACCACTGAGCTAACCCTCCGGCCCAATTTTGCATTTATTAATCTATTTAATAGCCATAACCACTTACTTAGGAAGTACTGTTATTCCTACTACATAGGTGGGGGAATAATATTTAGAAAGGTTAAAGTCACTTCCTTCAGCTACTAAGGGCTTGCCAAGTGAAGAGTTCTGTGTAAACGTTAGCGATCTTACATATTTGAAACTTTCATACACTAAATAGCCTTCCTGCAAATAGAGTCAGGTACATTGACAAGAGAATTAGGGGACTGGGACATACTGGAGCCAAGTAAGCTAAGTTTCTAGAGTCACAGAGCAAAAGGAAGGGGAGGGGGAGAGGGAGAAAAAGAGAGAGAGAGAAAGAGAGGGAGGAGAGAGAGAGAGAAAATTAATCAGAGGAGAGAGAGGCTTGAGTTTGTTCCTGAACACTGTCTCAAAGGGGCTATTGAAATTCCCTTGCCTACGATGGGGACAGTCTTTGGAGGTGGGACAGTTGGTACTTTTTGACGAAAGGGATGCAGAAAGGAAGTACCGTGATACAGTGGGTTTTGTTACATCGATTACTCCAGCAGAATGAAGACAGTAGTGTCCAAATGTTCCCGGACAATCCAATACAGAACAACTTTACTGCTGACCCTCAAATGTTGATTGATTTTTTTTTTCCTCCTGCTTTTTGGATGGTTTTGCTTGTCTTGCTGCCAACAGAAAGAGGACAAAGGCTTTTTAGGGACAATGTATTCTTCATCTCCTTTTCCCCAACGGGAACATTTAGTGTCACTGAGCTACTGTTTTCTGATTGATGTTGTACACCAAAGGAAAGGGTATCTAAGGGAACGTACCTTAAATCTTTGCATGCTATCTTATTACTCCCTAGGGACAGCATTTTTTAGTAAGGTGTTTTCATATGGCCACTGCTGTCTGAAATAGGAAGATCTCACAGGCAGTTATTAAAAACTTTGTACTCACTCAAAAAGCTGCTTTTAAAAGCATCCTTTTCTCCATAAAACATATCAAAAGGTTTTTACCACCCAACAAAGATGATAGCTAATTGCATTTGCTCTATTCTATGACATTTCTCATCACAGCTGGGTCTCAGTTGATTACTTTAATTACCCAGTGAATAAGTAAAGGTCATTTCATTTCAATCACATTTATTAATCACCCACATTTTCTCCTCATTAACATTTTCTCTATTTACATGGAGCAGGCTCCTAAGCAATTCCATCAGAGCTATTAAGATGTTAACGTCAAGTCTGAGTGCACCGGAGTGAGAACTCAGTGGAGGAAATGGGTTTTGTTTTGTTTTTTTCCTCTTCCCTTAAATTGTGTTTGTTTTCATTTGGTGACTGTTAATAATTGATGCCAAGAATGATCCTGCATCTAAAAGGGCACAGATTGCTGGTTACCAGTGGGAAATTAATCTTTATCTCTTATGGAGAGGGTACCGCTGAGAGAGGCTTGTTGGGTTGGACCAAATATAATTTTTCTGGATCATTCTGTAGGTCCTCAGGACCTGATCATCCAATCGGCATTATTCACTTGAAATTCATAACACGATATGTTTACAGTGTTAAGTTGCTAATTATATGGCTTCATTGTATAGGTACACCAATAAGTGTCGGTTTTAGAGAATTGGCATCTTAGTGATCTATATATAGGCTTATTGTGGTGATGTACAAACACATACACTCATACACAATTGTGGTAGGCAGCTACTGAGATGACCTGCACTGATCCTAAACTCTCGGTACTGTAAAAGACAATTTGCACCAGACACAAACAATAAGACCTTATCTAAGAATTTGCAGTGAGGGGCAAGACTATTGCAATAAGGAAGAGACGTTAGAAAAAACTAAGGAGATAGCTTAGGTGCTGAGATATGCTAGTAGAAAACTATTAGAAGACGTTCTAATGTGATGAGGCTGTTTGTAGTTGCTAATTGGTAGCACCTCCCCACACAGATCAGGACAGATGATCTCGTGTCCTCCAGTAGGTTTCATAGTAAGGGTTCCTAGATGCTTGAAAAAGACATTATAGAGATGTAAACCTGGCCAGAGATGGAAGAAAATTTAGATGTCATCAAGTAGGCAGATAATTTGCAATTGTGATTTGTAAAGTATAAGATACTCTTGGGCCGGAGATTTAGCTCAGTGGTTCCGGCGCCTGCCTTGCAAGTGCAAGGTCCTGAGTTCAATCCCAGTAACCACATACAACACTACTGGGTGTCGTGACTCATGCCCATCAGCCATCAATACCACACACCACAGTGCGGGGTGTGGTGGCTCATGCCTGTCATCTCAGCACTCAGGAGGCAGAGATAGGAGGATTGCTCAGTTCCAGGTTTGCCTGGGCTACATAGTGAGCTGAGGGCCAGCCTAACTACAAAGCGAGACCCTGTCTCAAAAAAAAAAAAAAAAAAAAAAAAAAAAAGATACTCTTAAAGTGATCAAGAGTCTGTAGTCAGGAAGAAGCTGATCTAGGTTTAGTAGGAGGCGGTCTTCTAGCCTTCTTGGCCAGTCCTTCCTACACTTGATCTTAGCCAAAAGGCCGAGAAGCGAAGTGTCCAGTCCTTCCTGAGTACTGTTCAGAACTAGTGCACCTTGTAGCTGCTGTGACAAAACACCCGATGTAAGCAACGTAATGGAGGAAAACTTTATTTTGGCTCATGGTTTCAAGACAGACTTACTTAGCATCATCGTTTCTAGGGCTGTGGTGAGACTGAAACATTGTGGCAGACGTTCATATCAGCTCGAATGCATTCTAACTCAAAAGGTGGAAAGTACATATGTAGCCAGAGAGTATATGTTCTAAAGTAATGCTGTAGCATTCATTATTTTACGTGGGACTACACTTAGAACATTCAAAACTCACTTTTGAAATAAGGAAAAAGTAAAACAGATGATCATGAAATAGTTTAATAGGCCAAAATGATTGTAAAACCTTTGGCCTGTGTACTGCATAAACAAAAGAATTGTTTGATGAGAGCTGGTTGCAGTGGCCACCTGATTTCAAGATGCTTTTGAGGATTTGTGAGATACCTGATTCTAATATGCTTTTGAATGATTTATATTGAAATAGTCTCAGAGTTATACAGGAGGTTCTATACTTAAGATTGTGACTAATTATAGCTGGTAGAACTGGGACCATACTATCGTGGGCCTGTATTGTGCTTTGACTTAAATGTTCTTATCTGTGAAAAATAAGACCATCTTTGTTAATGAATCACATAGATGCAGGGCCAGGGACAATGCTGATTTTGTGCTTAATGGCTCGGAAATGCTCCAGAAGTGGGTCTTTGAGTGACAAAAGTGGACTCAGGAAGAGTTCGGGTGCAGCGTATTTGACATGATAATTTGGCCTCTCAACAGAATAGCATACACTAAGGTGACGCTGGCGAACCTGTGACATGTGTGTTGTTTTTCTTTGAAGACCAAAGTTGTTAATGTATAAATCGGTTTTCCTAAACCGTAATTTCACTATTCAGGTTTAACCACAGTGCTGGCACTTTGGCAATAAATAAGTGGGCTTGGGGTTGCGATTTGGACACTTGTCTCTAGAAGTTGTACCATCACCACACTAGGGGCTGTGTGGTCTGGTAGCTAAAGGTTAAAGGTCAAGTCATGCCATATGCCATGTCTGGTGAGGGCTGATCTCTTGTTCACAGGGCAGAGAGCTCTCTGGGGTCTCTTTCCTAAGGACATTGATCCATTCAGGAGAGATCATATTTAGGACTTCGTCACCCCCAAATGTTCCACCTCTTAATATCACCTTGGAGGAATGAGGTTTTCAGCCCATATTTTAGGAGGATGTACATTCAGAGCATAACACACACCTTTACTGATACACTAATAACTGCATCTTCATCTATGTTCACATTATATAGACACCTAAATCTGAGACTGTGTGCGTTTTTTAGCTAGTTTGGCTCTGCCTCATCTACTTTTCTATCTATACCTCTATGTCTTCCTTTGCACTTATACTGTTATGTCTTCTAACACTATGTATCTCATCTGTGTTCTGGGTGAGCTCGCGCTGCAGGGATGACGCTGGTCTAGGGGTATGATAACCTACACACGTATAATGTACCCTGGGCCAGAGGTCCTCAAATCCATTTGATCCACCTTTGCCACCACCCACTTCATGATCCACTGCTACTTTCTAAGGTCATATTTCATGCCACCAGGGGAATTGAGAATTTATTTCCGGTCCTGCCTGGAGAGAGCAGGGACCTCTTCCTTCTCCATGCTTAGACTTATAACAATCTCTGGTGCCTTATCTATGCCCACAGTGGTGAGTTTATCCTATGAAATTGTTCAATCCCTCACTGTGCTGGTTTATTCAGTTTAGAATGGGATTTCAGCTTTCCCCTTATAGAACCAAGGCACTCATTAAGATATTTGTATTCCCAATATGAAAAACTCGATCTTCCTCCCAACATGAGATTGTGCGCCCTTGCTAGATTAAAGAATACTACCGACAGCTGTTCGCCCACCTCTAGCCATCAGACTTCCAGAAATACTGGAGTCCACCTTCAAAGAGAAATAGATAATATTTTCCCATGGCCCCTTGTAAACGTATAGTTAAAGCCCTCTTTAACTTCGGTGCATGCCAGGATGCATCCCGGATGCGGTCACGCGCAGACTGTCAGAAGTGGGGTAAGGAGCTGGGAGCAGTTGAGAAAGACGAAGCAGCAGCCTGTGTTCTCCACTCAGGTCGCAGGGATTGAGATGTGGAGCCGTCACGCTGCTTGTGGCCAGGACCAACTGCCCACCTTCATCCTTGTATGGAAGAGGTGGCCCTTCTACCCCTACCTATGCGGATCTGAGACCCAGACTGAATTCACTGGCATATGTCTTTTAAATTCTTTTTTTTTTTTGCTTTTTGAGACAGGGTCTCGCTTTGTAGTTCAGGCTGGCCCTGAGCTCACTATGGTGCCCAGGCAGGCCGCCGCGAACTCAGCAATCCTCCTGTCTCTGCCTCCCAAGTGCTGGGATGACAGGCGTGAGCCACCACGCCCGGCACTGTGGTATGTGGTATTGATGGCTGGTGGGCGTGAGTCGCCCCGCCCAGCATTGTATGTGGTTATGGGGATCGAACTCAGGACCTTGTGCTTGTGAGGCAGGCGCCAGAACCACTGAGCTAACCCTCCAGCCCCCTTTTGAATTCTTTCGATCTCTGCTGTGCTGTAGTCTCTGATCTATACTTACAAGACCTCAGCCCCAGTACTGATTGCTTCCAGAAACACATCATCATCTTGTATTCTCTCTGAATAAAACCTTCCCCCTACTTCCTCTTTTCTAGTCTCCAAACACTCAGTGGGGACAGGTCCCGTTCTTGGTCTTCTTAGCAGCTAACACACAGAACTCCTCAGAACTCCACTGGGACTTCAGTCAGCTGTCTTGGACCCCTCTCAGTCCGGGCCTTCCCACTTTCACAAAACTTCTTGTCATGCCCCAAAGCCCCTGATGCTCCCTGCTGGCCATTCCCCAGAGAGGCAACGTCTCTGCCCTCCCTCTGGTTCCATGCACCTCCTGCGCCGGACCAGCCAGTGTTTCCTTTCTCGGAATCTCTCTAGATTCAGCTTCGGTGTCACCAAGGCCACGGTGCTGTGTTCCCCGCTCCATCAGGAGGGGTTCTCCTGTGTCTGCCTGCAGCTCCCCATTCCTTCCACTCTGCAGTGGTGCCACACACGCGTAGCCTGGGGTTTCTGATGACGGGGTTTGCGTTGCACCTCACAGGTCACGTGACCCTCAGTGCCACGGTAGGCCTCCTGATTTACTGTCTTTGTCTCTTCATGTGATCTGATCTTTGGGTTCAGTTTTCAGAGTGCTGACCTCTGCACTGTAAGCTCCCCAGGGACGTGAATTTTACTTTTCTTCCGACACAGCAGCAATAGCCTGCAGGTGGTATTTTTATAACAGGGGATGTATTATGAAATGACCGTTTTTTCCCTTTGATTCACTTGCCCTTTTTTAGTATAGTTTTTTCCTCTGCCTTTGTCAGGGGATCCCCTGCCTAGGCAAGGGCATAAGTGAAGGTGCATTCTCTCACAGAAGAAATGAAAGGAGAAGTATCATCATGAGGCATGCTTTCTGCTATCTAACGTAGAGACTGGGAATAAGAAAGTGACCTTGTGACTCTGAGGATAGTCCTGAGCAAAAACTGATACATTCCTTCTTTGTTACATTAGGTGTTCCATGAGCTGTTTCCTGAGTTTGATCAGAGAGTTGTATGCGAGGAGAAAAAGGAGAGGGGTGAAGAGTGGAGCCTCTGATAGTACAGAAAGGAGAAAAGTGAATGAGACTGAAAAAACAAAACAAAACAGAACACATGTATTGATTTCCTCTTCCAGCTGTAACAAATTGCAGGTTGACTTCCAGGCTGATCGCCAACTCTGAGACCAAGTCAGGGCAGAGATTGGTAACTCTGTGGATCCATTGCCACTTAAATCCTGGAAGTAACTCTTTACCAAGGTGCTCCAACTTCTCTCCCTGACACGACTGAAGATAATTTAATAAACTTAGTATCTTTTTCTTTTTTCTTGTTGGGATTGTTCACACATTAGTTTTTGTTCTGTCTTGCTCTACTTTGTAAAATTTGCAAAAAAAGAAAAAAGCATTCTATATGGTAAACTCCATTAGACTAATTTTTGAATTATACTTTTCAGGTGAAAGATTACAGTTATGTGACCTAAATAGGTATGATACTCCAGGCAATATCTATAGTTCATACTCAGGCAAATAGCTCCTCAGGATAACAAATAGATTTTTAATTTTGGTTGAGTTTATTGGCATGTTTAAGGATACATCATGGTCACATTTATCATTGAGAATTTGTACCTGTACATGATACTGATTCTTATTTTTTTCCCATTCGCCTGCTCTCTTCAAGCAAAGAAGGGGGGAAAAAAAAACTGATGTTAAAATGGAAAAAACAGAAACTAAGCTTATGTAAATAGGAGCTTAGAGGGACTGAAGGTTAAACAAATGATTGTTGAGCAGGACCAAACTCTGACTGAGGATAACTGACTAGCGTAGACACAGCAAGGAATGGTTGTGAAGTGTCTATTTCTTGTCTTAGGGAGAGGTAAAAATTGTGTTAGGAGGCTTCTACCACGTTGCCTGTGCAGAGTTGCCCATGGACGAGCCTAAAATATCTATAAAGTGAAGATAAATACATAATCTTTTTGGGTAGTCATAGAGGTTAAACATTAGAGATAACCATCATAAACTCCTAAAGCAAACATGACAGTTGTTGATTTGCTTTTCACTAGAAAAAGACTGATCTCATCTTAGTACTTTTGATTCACATAAAAACCATGCCATTACTATCAATGACCTCTAACTGCATTGTACACTGTACATTGTACAATGTAAATATATTTATATATTATATATATTTTATGTAATATATATATATAATTCTGATATTCTATATATATATAGACAGCCAGGATGGCACCACAGAGGGGGCAGAATTTTCTCATAGTCTAACCTTTAGAAAGAGTTCAAGTCATTCCATGTCTGTAGTCTTTCTTGTTCAAACTTTGGAGGTAGCCAGGCAGTTCTGCTTCTACAAAGCATCTGGAAGGTATTTTTCCATTTGAGGGTCAGCCAGCAACTCTTACACACCATTGCAACGGAATTTAAAAAGCATTGTAGGCTGAGTAACATTCTTCATCTGGGGCCTGGTCCCTACCTACAAGGACTCAGGATTCTGTGTCTGAGCAGAGGTGGTTCTCAAAGGAGGTCATTGACTGTAATATTGCAAGTACAGCAATCTCTGTGTCTTTATATTGAAGAGTTTGACCAACTCCCCACCCTTGTCTTGGACAAGCAGCACATTCAACGTATTTCTGACTTCAAAGTCGTGGTCAAAAAAAGACAAAGAAGAAAAGACAAAGAAGATAGGGGGCATCTGATTCTCTTCCAGGCTCCATTATCTTGGGAGGGGTGACTTTTTTAAGGATCAAGGGAACAGTATGTTTTTGCAATATTTCAAAATAGAGCTTATGCATACATCATTAAATTTCATGAGTAGGCTATTTGCATTTCCCAAATTCTCACTTTTTATCAGGTTGACAGGTATGCAAATGGGAAAAACGACAGGAAAAAAACATATTTCAAGTTGTTGATAAGTCTTCTTAGCTACACTAGGCTAGACTAATGGTAAGTCATGTGGGGAATGAGCTGTCTCCTTGCTGAATGTCAGCCAGTTGAGCAGAAGACTTGCATGAATTTTGGATGCTGCCATGGTAGGCTTCCTGAATTTAGGCTGTTTAATAATGAGCTGTACAGTGACATCTAGTGTAGGAAGCAGAAAGAAAATACAGTCCCAACACGTAATCACCTTTTCATGCAGTTTTCAAAAGAATAGAGCGGATATGGCTGAGAAACAACTTCACTTTCCTGCACTATCATTTTCTTCTTTTTCTTATTTAACAACCAAGAACATCATTCTTGATACTGCTCGGTTAGGGGGTCTGAGTCCTACTGGGGTGAAAGAAAACTGTGTCCGGTAATGCCTTAAAGTCTAATCCTATTATATAGCGGACGCGTTTTCTATCCTGCAGTTCTCATTTAAAGGACGAATGTGGGAGAGGCGCCGTGTCGTCATGTAAACTCACGTACTGTGGGTTTCAGGCAGTGACTCACAGCCGAGCGCCTTCTGGGCAGCGGGTTAATTTTGCAGGATGCTGCTGCTGGGAGCCAGCCTGAGAAGAGCGAAGGGCTTGCGTGATGAGATGTGAAAGCAGACGGGGCAGCGGAAAGCAGAGAAACATCACAAGACAAACTTGACTCACCCCCTAGTCGTCGCCCGGGGGCACCCTAACCCGAATCATTTCATAATCAGTCACCTCCAGGAGTGCGGTCCTGATGAACGTAACCCGAGCTGGTTAGTAAGTACCTATCAGCTTGCGGCAAGGGAAGCGTGATTGCCTGTTTGCCAGAGTGTGGGGACTGGTTGAGCAACACGCCATTTATTCTGGCTGTCTCCTCTGACCTCTCAGCTTCTCCTCTCAGTTGCTCTGGTGTACCAGGGCTGTTTACCCCAAAGGCCTTTTTCCTGTGCAGAGAATGCTGGTTTGGGCGTGGGGGTGTATTATTATTATTTTTTGTTTTTTTGAGACAGGGTCTCGCTTTATAGTTCAGGCTGGCCCTGAGCTCACTATGTAGTCCAGGCAAGCCTCGAACTCAGCAATCCTCCTGCCTCTGCCTCCCTAGTGCTGGGATGACAGGCGTGAGCCACCACGCCCAGCACTGTGGTATGTGGTATTGATGGCTGGTGGGCGTGAGTCTCCATGCCCAGCATTCTGTGTGGTTACCGGAGATCGAACTCAGGACCTTGCGCTTGCGAGGCAGGTGCCGGAACCACTGAGCTAACCCTCCACCCCGGTGTATTATTTTTTTAACTTCATATACCCAAACTCAACTCATCATTCTGCTTTGAGAGATAAGATTATGCTTCAGAGACTTCTTGGTAAGCAGTGTCCTAGGGTAATGCAGTCTTCCTTCTCCACGTTAGCATGCATTGTTTAAGAACATTCATCTTTATTTTGAAACTATGCATGTATATGTATATTATGACCCTGGCATAGTCTTAAACCAATAAATCTGCTCCTTTTCCTGAAAAGTGAAAAGAGCACTAAACCATTGTTTTATTTCAACTAGATCTGGTAAAAGATCTGAGTTAGAGAGAACCAGAGTTGGAGACTCATGCCCACCAGCCATCATACCACAGTGCCGGGCGTGGTGGCTCCCGCCTGTCATCCCAGCACTCGGGAGGCAGAGACAGGAGGACTGCTGAGTTCCAGGCTTGCCTGGGCTACAGAGCGAGCTCAGGGCCAGCCTGAACTACAAAGCGAGACCCTGTCTCAGAAAATAAATAAAAAAATATTCTAGAATATCCACAAGTCAGACTTCAGAGATGACGCAGAATAATATTCCAAATTGCAGCGTATGAGAGTTTCTACAGCTTTCTAAGGATTTTATAATTTTTTTCACAAACCACCATCTAATTTTTTCTGTATTGAGTTTAATGGTACATTTTAGGTATACACTATGATCTTACTCATCATTGAGAATTTGTACCTACACGTGACATATTTTAATTCCTGTATTTTTTCTCTTCACCCCTGCCCTCAGTGGTCCCTACTGCAGCTTCCTTCATACTTCTCTGGTTATCCTTTCCTGTTACTTCAGACCCAATAGTTTCCTTTCTTTGCTTCACTGTAGCAATTACCCTAAACATATTTTCAACAGATCTGGAATAGGCAGGTGATGTGTACCCCAAAAAAGCTTTCTCCAAATACAAATCCCTTTATTGGTTTCGATTATGCACATCTGCTCTTCTTCACAACTGAAAATTTATTTAACTAAGATATGTTTGATAGATATATGTTGAACAAATAACAGGATAGCACAAAGTTTGAGATTCAGTAGTTGTTAATGTCTTAAGTTGTTTGGAATTCCATAAAAAATACATAGACCAGGGATTTATAAATATTATAACAGATTTATTGTTCCCAGTTGTGGAGATGGGGATGTCTGAGGTTATGGCACGGGAGGTCCATTGTCTAGTGAGGGTTACTTCCTGGGTCATAGATACCGCCTTCTTGCTGTGTCTTCTGAGGGTTGAAGAGGCAAGGGACGTCTCTGGTGTCTCTTTGGTAAGGGCACTAATTTCATGCACGAAGGTTGCACCTTCCTATCCCAAGCTTCCACTTTCTTACACCATCATGTCTAGAGGGGTAGTCTTCAATATAGGTTTTTTTTTTTTTTTTTTTTGAGACAGGGTCTCGCTTTATAGTTCAGGCTGGCCCTGGCGCACTATGTAGCCCAGGCAAGCCTGGAACTCAGCAATCCTCCTGCCTCTGCCTCCCGAGTGCTGGGATGACAGGCGTGAGCCACCATGCCTGGCACTGTGGTATGTGGTATTGATGGCTGGTGGGCGTGAGTCACCACACCCAGCATTCTGTGTGTTTACCAGGGATTGAACGCAGGACCCTGCTCTTGCGAGGCAGGCACTGGAACCACTGAGCTAAATCACCTGCCCCAATATAGGTTTCTTTTTGTATTTTAGAATATTTTATTTTTCCATTAAAAATATTCCATACTCATTAGCAGTCACTTCCAATTCCCACAGTCCCCTCTTCCCCCACCATTAAGAACATCGGCCCTTGGAAATGGTGCAGATATACCATGTATGGCAACCGGTCATGGTAGCTGGATATCCACATAAGTCGCATGTATCCTTGTAGCGTTATATCCACAAGAGCTTGTGCTGTCCAAGCTTTAACGAGAAAGCCTAGCGTGGGTCAGTAGGTGTCGTGGTAAACACACAAACAGTGGGCCCTGGTAAATCCTTTCCTTGGGAGTGTGGGCAGGACTTGATACTAGTGTACACCCAAGAATGTGATGAAAGTGAAATGATTCTAACCTCCATCCTGAGAAAAGCTTCCCTCACTGGCTTCGTGGAGGTGTCCGTGACAGGAATCTCCCCGAGCAAGAAACTAAGGGCAACCGTCACAAGCTGAAGGTATCTTCTGGCCAGTGGCCAGCAATAAACAGGAGCCTGCCATGCTATAACCACAAAGCACCGAATCCTACCGTCTATCGTGTATACTTGGAAGCAGACGCCATGTGGGATGCCAGCCTTGACTGCAGAGCGGTGACAAATCCTGAAAAGAAAACCTGCTGTGCTGTGTCCACACCCCTGAGCCTCAGAGCCTGTGGGGCCACGGCTGTGTTTTATTTTAAGGTGGTAGAGTTGTAGTCACACTGCAGTGAAAACAGAATACAGTGAATGATTAGTTATAGAGGTTGTTCAGAGACCTTGAAAGCGGCTGAGGACGCTTTTGAGATAATAGCATCTGACTAACTGAATCTAAATGACTATACTTTTTCCCAACAGTGGCAGTTCTGTGTGAAGCCCCTGACCCATAAAGACTCTCCCCACTGTGATCTGTGTTAGCCATCCATAGAACCACAGGGCCCAAGAGCCAGAGTTAATCTGTCTTATCTGCAAATTCAAGCCGGAGTACTGTCCCGACCATCACTCTTTATTACGCCCCCCATGGGTTATCACTGGTGAACGGAGATACGTTTCAATTCTTGCAAGGCCAGAGAGGAAATTAATGCGAACAGTTAAGAAAGGTTAAAAGGAGGTGACTTAATTTGGTTAAGATTGAAGACCAGGGCCGGAGGGTTAGATCAGTGGTTCTGGCGCCTGCCTCGCAAGCGCAAGGTCCTGAGTTCGATCCCCGGTGACCACATACAATGTTGGGCGTGGAGACTCACGCCCACCAGCCATCAATACCACATACCACAGTGCCGGGCGTGGTGGCTCACGCCTGTCATCCCAGCACTGAGGAGGCAGAGGCAGGAGGGTTGCTGAGTTCAAGGCTTGCCTGGGCTACATAGTGAGTTTAGAGCCAGCCTGAACTACAAAGCGAGACCCTGTCTCCAAAAAAAAAAAAAAAAAAAAGATTGAAGACCAAACATTAAACCAGAAAATCAAGTTCTCTCCTTTTTTTTCTCTCTTCTCTCTCTTCCTCTCACTTGGCAAACATTTACTGAAATCCTTCTATCAGTCATTAGGCACTGACATAGAATAAGACTAGTGTTTTACATAAGTGACACACTGGTCTAGTTCACTGATCTGTGTTTTAGAAGATCTCACATTCAGTCAACGGTAGGAACAGTTACATAATCAACTAATTATTATAACTGGATAAAGTATAGTAAAATAACACGCACAACATTCTCTCTTTGAGATGGAGGTGAGAGTTGTACGTAATGTAGTCCTGGAAATGACATCTCACCCCGTGGCCAGAATTAGGCTGAAGGGACCTCCCCACTTTTCTTCCTTTCATGCAAGGATTCAAAGTGGAAAGTAATGGAGAAGAAAGGACCACTCCTATTTCAGTTAAGAAAGTTTGATGGGGCTGGAGGGTTAGCTCAGTGGTTCCGGCGCCTGCCTCGCAAGCGCAAGGGCCTGAGTTCGATCCCCGGTAACCACATATAATGCTGGG
>PVIC010048463.1:0-13511 GCA_004025085.1 Thryonomys swinderianus | reverse complement strand
AAACAGACTTTTATTTCACTGCATTAAAAATGTACACATCTTTCTCAAGATCTCATCTCCTCAATGCTTCATTTGCCTTTTTGGAGAAGACACAGATGAACTATATTTTGGATTTTTAAATATCTTCTGGAATAACAAATCACTGACATACTGCACACAGTGATAACCTAAATTCATGATTATACAAGTTATATTCACTTACTGAAGGGTAGGTGAAAGATAGTCCAAGGCATTGAAATTGACAACCATTTGGTTCAACTGTCAATAAGCATGCCAGGAAATACACTGTTGGTTTCACTAGGGAGAGTAGGTTTTAGTCTTTCTTATCTTTTGAATCTCTCAGAATGGGAAACCATGTGAACCATCTCTTGATTAACTATTATAAGACTTTTCATATGGCATAAAATGAGAATGAGAATCTAAGGAAAATTTCTAAGTCAACTTCTTAATTCTGAGTAATTTTTGGACTTAAGTATCTCTCTTTAGGACATCCTAAATCTTAAAATAAGCATGATTTTGAAAATATACAGAGGATTCAAGTGCAGTTAGTCATCAAATTTTATCCTTGCTACTGAAAAAGTTGTTGATGGGAAAGGGGGAGAGATCAGGTCTGCGGGCTAAATAACAGCAAGGCTAATGAATCTAACTTTCTTTACATTGTGCTATTTGCTTTCCCACCATAGCTATTGTTCACATTTGCATTTTAACTATTTTCTTTCACTTCTACCTATATTTGTGTTTCTTCCACTTTTGATTGCAGGATAAGAACTGAGATGACAGTGATGTCTACAAAGGGCTTTGGAAGATGTTATATGTTTTATGTCTATTTTTTATTGTGATGTACGTACATTTTGTATGCACATCATGATCACACACAACATTGAGAATGTGTATCAGTATATGATACAAATTCATTCTCATTTTTTCCCATTCCCCTACCCATGCTACAACTCCCTACCCTCTATATAGATAAGTTTGGTTCCCTCTTTTGTTATCATCACATTTTTTTTTTTGCATTTCCCTCATGATTTAACCCCACCACACCTTTTCTCTTAGGATAGTTGCTATATTACACTCTCTATCATATATTATAGGACTTTTTTTACATTTTCAGTTTTCATACCCGAGAAAAGATATAGTATTTATACATCTGTGACATATTTATTTCAGTTATGAGTATGTCCTCAAGGTACGACCATTTGAGTATGAATGACTCAAACTTATCATTCATTTTTTAATTGATTATTTATTGGTAAAATTTATAAACATCTCACATTCACATGTAATATTGGAGAATTTGTACCAGTATATGACACAATTTTCATTTTTACCAATATCACTACCCACCAAGACCTCCCCAACCCCTTTATACATGCTCTTTCATTTTCTTACTGAACCATGTTTATTCCTCCCCCTCTTTAAATTCCAACACGAAATTGCCTATGCAATTCTATAAAAACTGTCATAATTTCTAGAGCTCATTTGTATATACATGAGTTCATATCAAAGAAAAGATCTGGGATTTGCCTATTTGTGATTTATTTATTTCACTTATTAGCATAACCTCCAGGTGTCAACATTTGCACATAAATGAATCGATCTTCTCATTATTTATGGCAGAATAATACTCAATTTTATAAAAAAAAAAACACGTCTTCTTTATCCAGTCTCCAGTTGATGCTTATTTGGGTTGTTTCCAAGTTTGAGCTATCACGAACTGAGCTGCTATGAACAAGGGTGTACACTGTCTTTCCAGTATGATTTTTAAATTCTTTTGGGTGCATTACTAGCGGGTGTGGGGGGGGGGGTAGCAGGGTCAAATGGGAGCACTAGTCTTGGTTTTCTGAGAAATCTCCACACAGATCTCCACAATGGATTTACAAGTCTGCAATCCCACCAAAAGTGGACAAGAGTTCCTTTCTCCTCATAGCCACATCATCATTTATTCTTGGTTGATTTCATAGCAGCAGCCTTTCTTTGTGGAGTGAGATGGAATCTCAGTGTTCCATTAGTTTGCATCTCTCAAATGACAAGTGTTGTTGAACATTTCTTCATATGCTTCTTGGCTGCTTTGATTTCTGCCTCTGAGAAGTGTCTGTTCATTTCAGATGCCCATTTTTGAATTGGGTCTATAAACATGGGGAGGCTGATCTGTTTGAGTTCTTTATATATTGTAGATGATAGCGCTTTGTAAAATAAACAGCTAGTAAAGATTTTTTCCCATGTCGTTGGTTGCCTTTTAGCAGTGCTAGCAACTTCTTTTGCTGTGCAGAAGGTTTTCAGTAAGATGAGATCCCATTTGTTGATTCTTTCTGCTAGTTCTTGTGCTATAGAGGTTTTATTCATAAAGTCTCTGCTAAGCCAATGTCTCCAAGAGTTTTACCTAGCCTGTTTTCCAGCAGGCTTATTGTTTCTGTCTTAATGTTTAACTCTCATATCCATTGTGAGTTTAGTTTTGTGCATGGTGAAAGAGATAGGTGTAGCTTTAGCTTTTGGAAGGTTAAAGCCCAGTTTTTCCAGCAATATTTGTGAAAGAAGCTGGTCTTTCCTCCATTGGGGATGTTTGCTTCTTTGTCAAAGATAAGGTGGCTTAGTGTATCCGGGGTTGATTCTGGGTCTTCTAATCTATTCCACTGGTCCTTGGGAGTGTTCCTTTGCCAGTACCATGCAGTTTTTATCACAGCGTCTTTATAGTAGACATTAAATTGGGGATTGTAATACCCCCTGCCATGTCATGGTTGCTTAGAATTGCTTTTGCTATTCTTGGTTTCTTGTGTTTTCAGATGAATTTTTGTATTATTTTCTCTAGCTCTGTGAAGGATATCGTCAGAATTTCCATAGGAATTGCCTTGAAACAGTAAAGTAATTGTGGGAGTATAGCCATTTTGAGGATGTTGGTTCTCTCTACCCAGGAACAAGGGATGTCTTTCCACTTTCTGATTTCCTTTTCTATCTCATTTTTCAGAGTCCTATAGTTTTCAGAGTAGAGGTCTTTCACTTCCTTTGTTAGGTGGATTCCTAGATATTTCATTTTTTCTGGGTGCTACTGTGAAAAGGATTGCCTCCCCAATTTCTTTTTCAGTGAGTCTGTTGTTTGTGTAGACAAAGGCTGTTGATTTTTTGAGCATTGACCCTGTATCCAGCAACACTACCAAATTTGGTAATTATGACTAGCAGTCTTTTGGTTGACTTTTTAGGATCCCCTAGATAGAGTATTATATCATCTGCCAATAATAACCGTTTAAATTATTCCTTTCCTATCTTTGTTTCTTTTATATCTTTGTCCTGCCTGGTTCCTATGGCTAATATTTCCAGCACAATATTGAACAAAAATGGTGACAATAAGCATCCTTGTCTCGTTCCTGATCTTAGTGTAAAAGGTTTCAATTTTGCCCATTAAGTATGATGCTGGCTGTTGGTTTCTCATAAATAGCTTGTATTTAATTGAGATAAAGTCCATTGATTCCGATTCTCTGTAGAGTTTTTATCATAAATGGGTGTTGGATTTTGTCAAATGCTTTTTCTGCATCTACTGAGATAATCGTATGGCTTTTTCCTTGAGTCTGTTAATATAGTGTATTACATTGATTGACTTACATATGTTAAACCAGCCTTGCATCCCTGGGATAAATCCGACTTGATCAGGGTGTATTATTTTCTTGATAATTCACTGTATTCTGTTTGCAAGTATCTTATTGAGGATTTTTGTGACAATGTTCATTAGAGAGATTGGCCTGTAGTTTTCTTTTATGGTGGGATCTTTCCCTGCCTTTGGAATCAAGGTGATGGTTGCTTCAAGGAATGATCTGGGGAGTACTGCCTCCCTTTCAATTTCATTAAAGAGATTGAGAAGTACTCGTATTAACTCTTCTTTAAAAATTTTGTAGAATTCAGCAGTGAAGCTGTCAGGACCAAGGCTTTTCTTTGTTGGTATGTTTTTATTATATTTTCAAATTCCCAGATTGATATTGGGTTGTTTATAATTTTTATCTCCTCTTCATTCAGATTTGGAATTTCATATATAGCTAGAAATCTATCCATTTCTTCTAGATTTTCTGTGTTCATGGAGTATAGATTTTCAAAGTACGTGTTTATAATCCTTTGGACTTCCTCTGGGTGTGTGCTGATTTCCCCATTTTCATTCCTTATAGCATGGATTTGAGCCTTTTCCTTCCTTTGTTTGATAAGGTTGGCTAATGGTCTGTGGATCTTATTTATTCTTTGAAAGAACCTACTCTTTGATTCATTGATTCTTTGTATTGTTCTCTTTGTTTTGATTGCATTAATTTCTTCTCTGATCCTTATAATTTCCTCTCTAGTATGTGCTTTGGGTTTGTTTTGCTCCTCTTTTTCTAATTATCTGAGGATCATCATAAAATTGTTTATTTCAGTTAGCTCTATTTTCTGAGTGTCGGCATTAACTGCTATGAATTTCCCTTGCAGAACTGCTTTCATTGTGTCCCATAAATTCCTGTATGTTGTGCTGGGGTTGTCGTTTAGTTGTAGAAACTGTTTAATTTATTCTTCAATTTCTTTTGTGGCCCATTGGATTGGATAACAATGTGTTGTTCAATTTCCATGTGTTTGTGAGGATCTTGGAATTTCTTATGCTATTCAGCTCCAGTTTCAAGGCACTATGGTCTGATAGTATGCAGGGGATAACTTCTATTCCTTTGCATTTAGTTAAGCTTGTTCTATGGACTAGAATGTGATCAATTTTGGAGAATGATCCATGAGCAGCTGAGAAGAAGGTGAGAAGAAGGTATATTCTCGCTTTGTAGGGTGAACATTCTCTAGGCATTTAATAAGTCCATTTTCTCAAAATTTGATTTAGCTTAAGTATTTCCTTATTGATTCTTTGTCCAGTTGATCTGTTAATTTGTGACAGTGGAGTATTAAAGTCCCCTACTACTATTGTATTCATGGTTAACTGGCTTTTCATGTCCAGTAATGTTTCTTTTATATGTTTGTGTGCATTAGAGTTTGGTGCATACATATTTATGATTGTTATTTCTTTCTCTTGGATAGTTCCCTGTATGAGAATATAGTGACCTTTTTTATCTCTTTTAATCAGTTTGGGTTTGGAATCTATTTTGTCTCCATCAAGATAGCCACTCCTGTTTTTTTGCAGTTTCCTGTGGTATGCAGGTTTCTTTTCCAACCTTTTATTTTCAGTCTATGGGTTTCCTTCTGAATTAGATGTGTTTCCTGTATTCAACAGATTGTAGGATCCTGCTTCTTGATCCAATCTGCTAATCTGTGTCTTTTAGTTGGTCCACTGAGTCCGTTGACATTAATGATTATGACTGATATGGACATATTCAGATCTGCCATGTTTCCCTGTTCTTGGTTCTTTTCTTCTTTGCTTTTCCCCTTTTCTATTTAGTTTCTTGTTTGCCCCAATGAATTCACCCTCCTGGGTCTCGTTGGTTTGGAATTTTCTGTGTGTTTTTTTTCCAAGATGTTCTTTAGCATGTTTTGGAGTGCAGGTTTCATATTTGTGAAGCTTTTCAAGTGTTCTTTATCATGGAAGCATCTTATTTCTCCGTCTATTCTGAAAGATAGTTTTACAGGATACCACAGTCTAGGTTGGAGGTTGTATTCCTGCAATGCTTGAAATACTTCCTTCCATGCTCTCCTTGCGTTGAGTGTTTGTGTTGAGAAGTCTGCTATGATCCTAATGGGCTTCTCTTTGTAGGTGATTTTCTTCCTTTCTCACACTGCTTTGAGTATTTCATTCTTCTATTGTACATCTGGAACCTTGATAATTATATGTCTAGGTGTAGATGTTTTTATGTCCCAGCCTTTTGCAGTCCTATATGCCTTATTTATCTGTATGTCTATTTCTTTTCCTGCGAAGTTTTCTGTTGTTATCTCTGAAAATAACTCTTTTTTATGTCGTTTTCACTGTCTCCTTCTCCCTTAGTGACTACAATCTTTGCTATATTATTTTTCTTTGAGTCATGTAGAAGCTGTTGAATTGATTTCTCATGGTCCCTTGCTCTTTTCCATAGATTATATCTTTCCTGTTCATTGGCTGCTATGCTGTCCTCTTGGTCTGAGATTTAGTTCTCTGCTTTATTCATCCTACTTTGCAAGCTTTCATTCTCCTTCATCATTCCCTGGAGCTCTGCTTGAAGCTGTTTAAAAGGCTCCATTTCTACTGCTACCTTGGATTGTATCTTCTTGTTGATTTCTTCTTTAATGATGTCTTTCTCTGTAGATAATATCCCTGTTTTGATCTCAGAGTTGAGTTCTGAATTCCATTTCACTAGATCTGTTTTAGTTATTATTTCTAAGAGTACTGATGTTTAAGTTTCATTTTGCCCTATTTCCCTTTTCTCTGAATTTCCATGTGTTGGTGATGTTTGTGTCTGTTTGTGTGTGTGTGTGTGTGTGTGTGTGTGTTTTCTCATTTCTACTCTTTATTTCTTACCAGTGTTATCCTTTTCCTGATGACAGGGCAATGTTTGTTGTGGGTCATTTTCTATTATCTGGAGCCATTTGGATGTGGCACCTTCCTGGGTTGTGCTTATTGAATCTGTAATGATCCTTGAGAGCTCTGTTCTGACACATCATGGGAGGTATTTGAGCAGAACAATCACATCTTGTTTGTTACCATAATACAATCAATGCCAATATCAGTATTAAACACAGTAAATAAGATTAAAAGTTTGGTTAAATTCTATTCTGAAGACTATGAGCTCATGAGTTACCTCTATGTCCATATCCCAAAATTTAGAATTAATGTGCAATGTGTATACAACCTGTAGATCATAAATGTACCCCCAGAACCCTTGGGGATAAGAGGTCACTGGGGAATCAGGGAGGTAGGGGGACAGGAGAGTGAAATATGGTTAGCAGATTTATGAAGATCCCCTATACTCTAGAACCTCAAATATGCTAGCAAGTAATAGAGGATAAAAGTGTGTATATACAACAGTACCAACTGTATGCTGTAAGACCATTGGAGACTTTACTCACCTGCTTGCAATAGTATAGGAGAAGAAATAGGGCAGCCTAAGGGTCTTTTACTTCTGGGTATTGCTTCTGATAGGAAGATAGTAGAGGGTGTGGGGACAAGAGGAGAATAGAGGGATGTGGAGTAGGTGGCAAAGTAGAAGCTAAATTCCCTTTTTTTTATCTTGCATGGTCTCTCAGCACAGCTCCAGTGTGGAGGGATGCAGGAAATGGCTCTGGCTCCTCTCGGACCTGGGTTCTCACAACGCACCTCTGGGGTGGGGTTGGGCCAGATGCAAGCCTCAGTCCTCCATGGTGTTGATTGTGCCCGGGTTCTGTACCTGAATCCTTACTGCAGTGCTCCTGGGCAGAGTGGGCCATTGAGCAGGCCTCAATCCTCTGCCACCTGGAATGGAATGGCGCTGGGTAGCCACATCCATGCCACTCTGGTGAACAATGGGCCCCTGCACAGGCCTCAGTCCTCCATCCCTGGTGGAAATGGAGTGGTGCCTGGGTAGCCGCGTCTGTGCCACTCCAGGGTGCAGTGGGCCACTGCGCAGGCCTCCTAACTTAACATTGTCAAATTTATATACTCAAATATGTATATAAATATATATATATATATATATATATATGTGTGTGTGTGTGTGTGTGTGTACATGTATACATGTATATATGTATATATATATGTATACATAAAAAATAGAAACACACATGTATGCATGTGTGCATGTGCACACACACACACACACACACACACACACACACACCCCTTTTCTTTATCCAGTCTACAGTTGATTGGCATTTATGTTGTTTCCAAGATTTAGCTCTTACAAACTAAACTGCTATATACAAGGGTGCATGTATGTTACTGTGATATGAATCTTTTAATTCTTTCATATGTTCCTATAAGGTGAATAGTAGGGTCAAATGGAATCTCTAATCCAAGTTTTTAAAGGCATCTCCATGCATCCCATAGTGGTGGTACAAGTCTACATTACTACCAAGAGTGGAAAAGGTTTCCTTTCTTCCCAATAGCCTCACCAATATTCATTGCTGGTTAATTTAGAGATAACATCCATTCCTTGTGGAGTGAAAAAAACTCAGTGTTTTTTTTCTTCTGTATCTTTTGAATGACCAGTGACATGGAACATTTCTTCATATGCTTCTTAGCTGCTTTTACTTCATCTGAAGTGTCTGTACATTTCAGATGCTCATTTTTGAATTGGGTGTTTAAATTTGGTGTGTTAATTTTTTTTTTTTTTGAGACAGGGTCTCGCTTTGTAGTTCAGGCTGGCTCTGCACTCACTATGTAGCCCAGGCAAGCCTTGAACTCAGCGATCCTCCTGTCTCTGCCTCCCGAGTGCTGGGATTACAGGCGTGAGCCACCACACCAGGCACTGTGGTATGTGGTATTGATGGCTGGTAGGCATGAGTCTCCATGCACAGCATTGTATGTGGTTTCTGGGGATTGAACTCAGGACCTTGCGCTTGCGAGGCAGGCACCAGAACCACTGAGCTAACCCTCCGGCCTGGTGTGTTAATTTTTTAAAGCTCTTTATATATTCTAGATAGAAGCCCTTTGTCTTAGAGACAGCTGGTAGTGATTCTTTTCCAATATGTTTGCTGTCATTTCACTCTGATGGTGGTCTTCTTTGCTGTGCAGAAGCTTTTTAATAAAAAGAAATCCCATTTGTTGATTACTTGTGCTAGTTCAAGTGCTATAGAGGTTTAATTCATAAACTTTGTCCCTAAGCCAATATCTCCAAAGCCTAATCTGTTCCAGTAGGTTTAGTGTTTCTCTTTTAATAGTTAGGTCTCTGAAGCACTTTGATTTTAATTTAGTACACAGTGAGAGAGTGATGGGTTTACCTTTTGTCTCTGATGAGGTAAAGGCCAGTTTTTCCAGCACCACTTATTAAAGAGGCTATCTTGCCTTCATTGAGAATATGTGGTTCCTTTGTCAAATATGAAGTGGCTTAGTGTAACCTGAGTTTTTCTGGATTTTATAATTTGTCCCACTGATCCTCAGCTCTGTTACTTTATCAGTACCATGCAGTTTTTATCACAGTGGCTTTGCAGTATAGTTTCATATTGGAAATCATGATACCCCCCCCCATATCCTTGTTACTTAGAATTGCTTTTGCTATTCTAGACCTTTTTTGGTTCCAGATGAATTTTTGGATTATTTTATATAGATCTGTTAAATGTCTTGTTGAATTTTAATACAAATTGCATTGAATCTATATAGGAGTTGAAGGAGTGTATCCATTTTGAAGATATTGGTTCTACCTACCCAGGAACAAGAGATATCTTTCCATTTTCTGATATCTTCTCTTATCTCCTTTTTTCAGAGTGCTGTAGTTTTCAGAGTAGATATGTTTCACTTCATTTGTTAGATTGATTCCTAGATATTTCATTTTTTAGATGCTATTGTGAACAGAACTGACTCCCAAAATTATCTTTCCAAGAGTCTGTGTACACAAAGTCTTTGTGTACACAAAGTTTGTGTACACGTCTATGTGTATACAAAGGCTATTGATTTTTGAGCAGTGACCTTGAATCCAGCTATGCTACCAAATTTGGCAATTAAGTCTAGCAGTATTTTGATTTTTTGGACCCTCTATATAGAGTATCATGCCATCAAATAGTAACAGTTTAACTTCTTCCTTTCCCATTTTAATTCCTTTTATTTATTTCTCTTGTCTAATTGCTGTTGCTAATGTTTCTAGCAGTATATTGAAAAGAAGTGGTGAAAGGAGACATCCTTGTATTGTTGCTGATCTTAGTTTGAAAGTTTCAGGTTTTGACCATTTAGAATGATGATAGTTGTTGTTTCTCATACATAGCTTTCATTAGGTTGAGATAAAGTCCATCTATTCTAATTTTCTGTAGGGTTTGAAGGGTGTTGGATCTTGTCAAATGCTTTTACTGCATCCACTGAGATGACCATACTGTTTTTGTCCTTGAGTCTGTTTATGTAGTGAATTACATTTATTGATTTACCTATATTGAACCATCCTTGCATCCCTGGGATGAATCTAACTTGGTCAGTGTGTATAATCTTCTTGATAATTCTCTGTATTCTATTTGGCAGTATTTTATTGAGGACTTGTGGATTAATATTCTTAAGGAGACTGACTAGATTTTAGTTCTTTTTTTTATTGGGTCTTGTTTTTCTTTTGGAATCAATGTAATGGTTGGTTCTATGAATGAATTTGGAAGCACCAGTATCCTTTCAATTTCATTAAAGATTTTGAGAAGTAGTGTCACTAACTCTTTGCAAGTTTTGTAGAATTCAGCAGTGAAGCCATCAGGACCAGGGTTTTTCTTTGTTGGTAGATATTTTATTATATTTCATAGATTGATATTGGGGCATTTCTCATTTTTACATCCTTTTTGTTCAACTTCAGAAGTTTATGTGTGTCTAGGAGTCTATACATTTCTTTTACGTTCTCCATCTTATTGGAATGCAAATTTTCAAAGTAGGTATTTATTATCCTCTGGACTTCTGCTGGATCTTTGGTGATTTCCCCTATTTCATTCCTAATAGCATGGATTTGAGCCTTTGTCTTCCTTTGTTTGATGAGGTTGGCTAAGATTTTTGTCAATTTTATTTATCCTTTTGAAACATCATCTCATTGATTCATTGTTTTTTGTACTGTCTTAATCTTCATTGTATTGATCTCTACTCTGATCCTTATAAATCCTCCCTAGCCATGAGCCTTGGGTTTGTCTTGCTCCACTTTTTCTAGTAGTTTGATCTTCAGCATTTACTCTTTATTTGAGGTTGTTTTATTTTCCTGGTTTAGGCATTCACT
The DNA here is from genome assembly GCA_004025085.1 of Thryonomys swinderianus. Classification (NCBI taxonomy): domain Eukaryota; kingdom Metazoa; phylum Chordata; class Mammalia; order Rodentia; family Thryonomyidae; genus Thryonomys; species Thryonomys swinderianus. The sequence continues at coordinate 2,730 of PVIC010048463.1, read as the reverse complement.
ACTATGAATTTCCTTTGTAGAGGTACTTTCATTGTGTTCTATTGTCATTTAATTGCAAAAACTGTTGAATTTCTTCTCTGACCTATTCATTCTTCTCCATAATGTTATTCAATTTCCATGTGTTTGTGAGAATCTTGGAATTTCTTTTGCTATTGAGTTCCAATTTTAAGACATTATGGTTTTACAGCATTTTCCTAAACATGCTCTGGCATATGGTCTATTTTGGAGAATGCCTTATGACCAGCTGAGAAAAATGTATATTCGGATTTTGTCATATAAAATACTCCTTAGGCACCTATTAAGTCCATTTTTTCAAAGGATTGGTTCAGCTCATGTATTTCATTGTTGATTTTTTGCTGAGTCAATCTGTCTAGTTGTGACAGTGGGGTACTGGTGTCCCCTACTACTATGGTATTAGTTCTTATCTGGCTTTCAATCTCCATTAATACCTGTGTTATGTAGTTGGGTGGAATGAAATTTGCTATATAAAAATTTATGACTGTCATCTCTTTCCCTTGGGCTATTCCCTGAGCAAGAATGTAGCATCCTTCTTTGTCTCTCTTAATCAGTTTTGGTGTGAAATCTGTTTTGTCTGAAAACAGGATAACTACTTCTGCTTTTTGCAGTATCCTATCACATGAAGATTTTTTTTCTATCCCTTTACTTTCAGTCTATAGGTTTCTTTCTGAATTAGGTGTGTTTCTTGTAAGCAGCCTATTGTAGGGTCTTGTTTCCTAATCCTTTCTGCCAGTATATGTCTTTTAATAGGTGCATTGAGGTTACTGACAATAATGGCTATGACTGATATGGCCTGATTTATACCAGTCATCATGTTTTCCTGTTCTTGGCTCTTTTATTTTTTTGCTTTTTTCCCTTTACATTCAGTTTCTTGTCTTGTCCAATGATGTCACTCTTCTGTGTCTAATGATCTTGTGTCTTCATTATTATTTTTCCAAGGTATACTTTAGAATATTTTGGAGACCAGGTTTTGTATTTGTGAAAACTTGCAGCTTTTTGTCATGTAAGTATCTTATTTCTCCATCAGTTTGAAAGATAATTTTGCAGGATACATCAATCTAGGTTGGAGGTTGTTATCCTCCAAGTCTTGAAACATTTTATTCCAGGCTATCCCTGCATTGAGTTTTGAACTGAAAAATCTGCTGTGATCCTGATGGGTTTCCCTTCGTACATTTTTTTTTCTCTAACTTCTTTCAGTATTTCATTTTTTGTTGGAACTCTGGAACCATGATAAATATATGTCTCAGTGTAGTTTTTTTTTAATATCATGGCCTTTTGGAACCCTATAGGCCTCATTTATCCGTTTGTTCAAGTCTTTTCCCTTTCCTGTAAATTTTTCTGCCATTATACTGTGAACGTTTTTTTTTTTCTTATGTATTTTGCACTGTCTCCTGCTTCTTCATTGACTTCAATCAGTCTTCTACTAGACAGAAATCCCTCTGTTTAGTATACTTTTTCCCTAAAATTGATACCATGTTCATCTGCATAAACACTGTTCTCATTCTTCTATTTTACTTGTATGCGCAGCTATATGAAGTTTTCCACAAAATTCTTTTTTTGTCTAAACTAAAATTCAAAAATATTAGATTAATAATCACGTTATGCAAAATGCATCAATAATCATACTCTTCTATTTATAAGAGCCAAATGTTTCATGCTGTCCATGGAAGTAATGTGTTTGCTGATCTATAAAGTGGCAGAGTGGCAATCACTAAGAAAAAAATACCAAGTCATAAAATCAAGTGAATCACATAATTAAACACTTGGATCTTACTATCTACATTTGAAGTTTCCTAAATTAAACTCTCCATAACTTTCCAACTTGCTAGCTATGAAATAATGCTTCAGACTATGGTCTGAATTTAGACCTCCAGGCTTCAGATAATGTGTAGCCCAGAATTTTCTTTATGCTTTCACATCTGCAGATGTAAAACAGGGATAATTTTATCAACTTCAAATAGTCATTGGTGATTAAGTGGTATAATAATATAACATTTAGAAAAATGTGTAACATATGGTGATTGCCCAATAAATATAAGATAGTGATGATATAAATGTTTCAAAATTTCAAAAATCGTATAGTTTTTAACCATGTTAATAAAATGAACTGTAAAGATAGGATATTCTAAAAGAGACCTGATAATTCAATTATCTCTGTAGACTCTAAGAAACCTCATACATCATGCTCAAAACTAACATCTATTAGAGACATTGTGACTACCATGAATAGATTTATTTTCTAAATTCTTGATGAAGAAAACAATTGGCTCATTCTATCTAGAAAACATGGCTCACCAAAGACAATATGAAGAGAAAACCAGAGAGACCAACTGACCAGTGGAAGGTAGTCCCCTTGACTTTGACAAGAGATAATGTAAGTAAAGAGAAGTTATTCTAGGATCTAGAGAAAAGGGGAGTCTGACTAGTGTTGTTACATATGAATTAGACATGAAGTGAATGTGCTTCATGGGAAAACTTGAAGGAATCTTCATGCTTCTAAGGAAATTATAACTTCTACATTAAAATTGAATTTATCTTATTTTTCTTTCTCACCCTGACAACAGGAAGCAAGATAGTGACATTTTCTTTGTATATCTTCTCATCAATACAATTGAATTGAATTTTTGATAAAGTAAAGAAACAAAATTTCAATACTACCCCAAGAAACCATAGAGGTCAGCAGAGAAAGAAACTATGAAAGAGAAAAAAAAA
>PVIC010048462.1:0-13500 GCA_004025085.1 Thryonomys swinderianus | reverse complement strand
TTTCTTTCTTTCTCCTTCCTTCCTTCCTTCCTTTTTCTTTCTCTCTTTCTTCTTCCTTCCTTCCTTTCTTTCTTTTTTTGTATCAAGGATCGAACTCAGTCCTTTTTACTTCCAAGGTAGGTGCAGTACTACTTGAGCTAATTCCCCGGCCCTACATTTATTTGTATTTCAAGTCTAATCCACTTGATTTTTTTTAACATTGATATCATTCCACTTATTTTTACTTTAATTTTTAAATTGAGTGTATTGGTACATTTTAGGTCATCACTGAAATTCGTATTATGATCACACTCAATATTGAGAATTTATACCAGTGTATGACATAATTCAATTCTCGTTTTTTTTTCCATTCCCCCACCCACCCCACAACACCCCACCCCCCAAATAAATTTTTTATTTCCCTTTTTTATTACCATCACATTTTTCTTTACCCCTCATTAATCACACCCCCACTACATTTCCTTATATTTTGATTCTTATTTTTCCCATTCTCCAACCCTCTTCAACCTCCATCCTCCATATACATAAGATTTGTTTCTATTTTATTCCTTCTTACCTTCAATTTTTTTCCCATCCTGTGCTCCCCCCCCCAGTTCCCCTTCCTCTTGAATATTTTCTTCCTGTTTCACAATACCTATGATACATTCTGGACTTCATTTCTACATTCAGTTTCTTAAGCCAAATAAATAATTCAGTATTTACTTGTGTGTCCTATTTATTTCACTAATGAATATGGCCTCAAGGTACATCCATTTAGATATAAAAGTTTCAAGATCATCTTTTTATGGTTGAATAATATTTCATTTTATGAGAAAATTATATCTCCTTTATTTTATTTCTTATGCAATGAGGGAAGGATCTAACTTCATTAGTAACTGGAGAATTATTTTTGTTGTTATTTCCTCTTTAAATATTAATTTTATTAGTATGCTTTTGATGTACGATTAAGTTTGACAGAGGGAATTGGTACCAATATATACTACATCTTAATTATTTCCTTTCCCATTCCCTTCCATTCATTTTCATTCTTCTTCCCCTCTCCCTTTACAAAACTTTGTTTCTATTGTTTTGCTTCCTAATTTAAATATTTTAGCTTTAATTTCCTCCTTTCTTTACCCCTCTCCCACGCCTGATGTCTTTCCCATTTGAACATTTTCTCACTACTTTCCAATATCTGTTATCTATTTTGGTCCTTGTTTACCATTTGGGTTTATGGCACAAGAGAAGCACAGCAATCTTTAAACATGCATGCCTGATTTATTTGATACCGCATCACTTTACTCCTAATTTGAATTTCTATATTCATCATAATGAAATCCCATTTATTATAGGTGTATAAATTTGACTCTTCTATTATATTCTTTTGATTTATTTAAGTAGCCCTGTTAATGCTGTATTCCTTAAATCAGGTTTATTTGGTTTTCTTAAATGAGAATTAAAGTTCTCTTTTTTTGAACAAAATACATATTGTTTTCCATAAAAATTTTGAATCCACATGTCAAGTTCTATTAAAAATTTTACTCACGGGCCGGAGGGTTAGCTCAGTGGTTCCGGCGCCTGTCTTGCAAGTGCAAGGTCCTGAGTTCGATCCCCGGTAACCACATATAATGCTGGGTGTGGAGACACGCCCACCAACAATCAACACCGCGTACCACAGTGCCGGATGTGGTGGCTCACGCCTGTAATCCCAGCACTCGGGAGGCAGAGACAGGAGGATTGCTGAGTTCGAGGCGGCTTGCCTGGGCACCATAGTGAGCTCAGGGCCAGCCTGAACTACAAAGCGAGACCCTGTCTCAAAAAGCAAAAAAAAAAATAAATAAATAAAAATTTTACTCACATTTGACTGAAATGATATGTCCAAGGTAATCTGTGAAAAACGGAGTCCTAAACAGGATATTGGGATGTTTCTTTAGTAGATCAGGAATTCTTTAATATATTTTTAGTAGTTTTACAGTCTTGTTCATAGATGTCTAGAGAAATATTTAATTTATATCTAAATGACTTGCAAATTATTTATAATGTGATATATACCATCTCATAGTTTTGTTAATTCGAAGTGTTAGGTATCATAAAACTTGTGAATTTTTTCTTAATTGCGATTGTGATTCTCAGCCCCTTTTGTGGTGCTGTTCTTATGCGGATGATCACACCCAGGATCTCATACACTCCTTACCACACTGTACCCCCTGAACTTTCTTAGTCCCCCAACTCTTTTTATTAGTACATGTTTGCAGCACATGAAGTTTACATTCATCATGAAGAGTAAGTAGTACGTGTACATAAGACATACACTTTGTCTCTTTTTTGTTTTGTTGCTTTTTTTTTTTTTTGAGACAGGGTCTCACTTTGTTGTTCAAGCTGGCTCTGAGCTCACTATGTAGCCCAGGCAAGCCTCGAACTCAGCAATCCCCCTGCATCTGCCTCCCGAGTGCTGGGATTATAGGCGTGAGCCACAACATCCTGCCCATTTTGTCTCTTTTTAAAGATTTCATTCCCTTTCCCACCCTCTCCTTCCTGACTCTAAATCCCTTTCCCAGTGTTCATGCTTATAGATATTACTAACCTTAACTTATATTTATGATAAATAATACATTTGTTTCAGTTATTAGGTTCCTCTATACAGCACATCTTAATTTTTTTCCCTCCCCCTTCCCTTCCACTCTTCTGTCACCTTCTGTGTCCTGATTTGCAACAGATCTACCCCCTGGGTCCTTGTACTTTGCAGTATCAAATGAGAAATACTAAGTGATATTTAAACTTGTGTGTCTGACTTCAGTCCATATTATATACTTTCAAGTGGATCCATTTTTCTACAAATGTCTCTGATTTATCTTTTAGCATTGAATACTATTCCATTATAGATACCACATTTTCTTTATCTATTCATCTTCTGATGGACATACAGGCTGCTTCCAGGACTTAGTCATTATGAATTTCTTTGCCATAAATGGTGATACACATGTGTCACTGGAGTGTGATGTGTTTAGCTCTTTGAGGAACATGTCTAGAAGGGGAATTTCTATGTAATATGGAATTTTTAATTTTAGCTCTTTGGGAAATCTCCGCACTGATTTCCATAATGATTGTACCAGTTTATATTCTCGTTAACAATGTAGAAGTGTTCCATTTAACTATAGCCACACTAGCTTTTATTATTCTTTGATTTTTTTTTTTTTTTGAGACAGGGTCTCGCTTTGTAGTTCAGGCTGACTCTGAGCTCACTACATAGCATAGGCAAGCTTCGAACTCAGCAATCCTCCTGTCTCTGCCTCCCGAGTGCTGGGATTACAGGCATGAGCCACCACGCCCGCCACTGTGGTATGTGGTATTGATTGCTGGTGGGCGTGAGTCTCCACATTCAGCATTGTATATGGTTACTGGGGATTGAACTCGGGACCTTGCACTTGCAAGGCAGGCGCCGGAACCACTGAGCTAACCCTCCGGCCCTATTCTTTGATTTCTTAACACTTGCTACTAATGATTGTTGTAAGGTGGAATCTTAATTTTAATTTTATTTTCTCTAATTACCAGAGATATCGACAATTCTTTTTTGGTTGCTGACCATTGTATTTCTGAGAAGTGCCTGTTTACTTTGCTTAGCCATTCTTAGGGTCTTTATTTTAGGTGTTATAATTTTTTTGAGTTCTTTGTATATTCTAGATATTAATCCACTGTCTGAGGATAGCTGGCAAACTATTTTTCCATTTTGTAGGTTGTCTCTTCACTCTATTAATTGATTCCTTTGCTGTGCAGAAGCTTTTCAATTTCATATAATCCCCTTTGTTGATTCTTGGTGTTGTTATACAATTGAAATTCTGTTTAGAAAGTAGATTCCTACACCTGTAATGTCCAAGCGATTTACCTATTTTATATTCCAGAAGGTTCAGTGTTTCTGTTTTAGTGTTAGATCTTTATCCATTTTGATTTTAGCTTAGTACATAATGAGACATAGGGATCCAGTTTAAGTGTTCTGCAAACACCTTTCCAGTTTTCTTAGCATCCTTTGATGAACAGACTAGCTTTTCTCCAAAACAGTGAGATGCTTTCAGAATGAAGCAAATTGCCTTAGTAGTATTACTCCTTGCCAACAATGGCTGTCAGCCTTCATTCATTCTTCCAGCATATTTACAGAATGATTTGCAATGTGCTGGCTAAACAGCTACAAAGGTAATCATGGCTCCTCCTTTTCCTGGTTACAGAGCTCACCAGTTGTGACGATGGAGCTCCACAAGTTTTGTGTAAAGTGGGTGGGAGAACTGTTTGGAGTTTTCCTGCTAAGGCAATAGTCTACAGTGATAGCTAAGATTTAGAAAATTTATTCAACTATTTCTAAACTTAAAAGGCCTTATATAATAATAAGCGTTCAGGGCTGGAGATTTAGCTCAGTGGTTCCAGCGCCTGCCTCACAAGCACAAGGTCCTGAGTCTGATCCCTGGTAACCACATACAACAATGCTGGGCGTGGTGACACACACCCACCAGCAATCAATACCACATACCACAGTGCTGGGCGTGGTGGTTTACGCCTGTAAACCCAGCACTCAGGAGGCAGAGACAGGAGGATTGTTGAGTTTGAGGCTTGCCTGGGCTACATAGTGAGCTCAAGGCCAGCCTGAACTAAAAAGCAAGACCCTGTCTCAAAAAAAAAATAAAAGTGTTCAAAGTTTGGTTATTATATAGTAACTGGATATCATTTTACAAGGTTTGAATTGTACTGCAAAGGAAAGATTATGATACTGAAAATAAAATTAAAATAGAACAGAGAGAAGATTAGAGAAAGCATAGCTACCCATGGTATTGTTGACACAGCCATCACTGACAGATTAGAAATGCAGCCAGGAAATTAGTGAAAGTGAGCTTATTGACATAAATATTTGTATCAACGTAAATAATGGAAAAGATGAAAAGGCTGACAGGAAGTGACTTTTACCGAAGATCTCACACTATTAAAACACTTGTCCAACTCTAGTCTAACTTTCTTAGAGATAATTCTACTTTGAAAGTGCAAAGGGTCTAATACTGCAGCTGATCTAAACAGAAAAGAATATGATAGTTAGCCAAGTAATAAAAAATATATTCATCCCATAGCCCAAATTATATGACAGGAAGGTGGCAAACTGTATTTGTCTTGGTCAACTGCTGCAATATGTCACCGACTGAAAGATTTAAATAATTAGCACTTATTTCCCATGATTATGGAGGAGGCTGTAACTTTGAAATCATAGTACGGTATTTTGATGATGATCTTCTTCCGGGACAGACTTTTCACTGAGGGGGTGGGGAGGAGTTTGAGTGACAGCGCAAGCTGGAACTGTGTGCTTTTCTTATAAGGTCACTAATCCTTTCATGTGGATTCCAGTGTCAGGAATACTTCTGAACCTAATTACCTCCAAGGCTCAACTTCCAAATACATTCACAGTGGGTATTGGAACTTTCTCCCTATGAAAGGGAGAAAGGGAGAACATTCAGTCTTCAGCAAAACGAATCCACAAAATATTTACAAAGAAATAAAAATTTCATGTCAATTAATGTTTGCTTTATACAGTTAGGTGCATTAGAGTTTAGTGCACAAATATTTATGATTATTTCTTTCTCCTAGATGGTGCTGGAAAAACTGGGCCTTAACCTGCCAAAAACTAAAGGTAGATCTATCTCTTTCACCATGTACTAAAATAATATCACAATGGATTTGAGATTTAAACATTGAAACAGAAAAAATAAGCCTGCTGCAAAACAGGTTAAGTAAAATTCTTGGAGACATTGGCTTAGGCAGGGACTTTATGAATAAAACCTCTATAGCATGAGAACTAGCAGAAAGAATCAAGAAATGGGATCTCATCCTACTGAAAAGCTTCTGCATACCAAAAGAAACTACTGGCACTGATAAAAGACAACCCACAACATGGGGAAAAAAAATCTTTACTAGCTGTTTGTCAGACAAAGGGCTACTATCTAGACTATATAAAGAACTTAAACAAATCAGTCTCCCCAAGTTTAAAGACTCAATTAAAAAATGGGCATCTGAAATGAATAGACACTTCTCAGAGACAGAAGTCAAAGCAGCCAAGAAGCATATGAAAAAATGTTCAACATCACTGGTCATTCGAGTGATGTGGATGAAAACAGCACTGAGATTCCATCTCACTCTACAAAGAATGGCTGCTATTGTGAAATTAACCAGCAATAAATGCTGGTGAGGCTGTGGGGAGAAAGAAACCCTTCACTGTTGGTGGGATTGTAGACTTGTGCAACCATTGTGGAGATCAGTGTGGAGATTCCTCAGAAAACTAGGATTGGAGGTCCCATTTGATCCTGCTATCCCCCTGTTATGAATATACCCAAAGGAATTAAAAGAATCATATTGTAAAGTCATATGTACCCCATGTTCATAGCAGCTCGGTTTGTGATAGTCTAACTTTGGAGACAACCCAAATACCCATCAACTGGAGACTGGATAAAGAAGATGTGTGTGTGTGTGTGTGTGTTTTAATAAAATGGAGTATTACTCTACCATAAAGAATTACAAGTTTCATTCATTTATGTGTAAATGGATACACCTTGAGGACACACTAATAAGTTAAATAAATAGGTCACAGATATGTAAATACTGTGTCTTTTCTCTGGTATGAGAACCTGTAGATGTAAATGAGTTCTAGAATGGATGGTGGATTTTGTAAAACAGGAAATATTCAAAGGGAAAGGGGTAGAGGAGAGTAATGAGGGGAAACAATAAGCATGATTTGGAAAGAAAAAGAGAACATGTATGTAAGGGGTGGGGGATTTTGGTTGGGTAAGGATATAGGTAAAAATGAGACTTAACTTGTGTCATATACTGGTACAAATTCCCCAATGTTGAGTGTGATTGTGAGCTGTATATAAGATGTACCAATAAAGAATTCAATTAAAAATTAAAAAGAAATAAAAATTTCATGGAGTATTTCTATCCACATCTTGATTCTCATTTTTTCCCATTCCCCTGCCCTCCCTACAACACCTGCTCTTATATACATAAGATATGTTTCTTTTTTTCCATCAAATTCCTTCCTTCTTTTCTTTACTTTCCCCTACTCACCCCTTCCCTTTTTCTTTTGACCATTTTCTTCCTATTTCATATAACCTGTCATACATTTTGACATTCATTTGCACCTGAAGTTTCTCATACTAGAGAAAAGAAACAGTATTTACATATCTGCATCTTATTTCACTTATGAGTATATCCTCAAAGTACATCCACCTGAGTATAAATGATGCAAATTTGTCATTCTTTGTGTCTGAGTAATGCTCCATTTCATCGAAAAACAAAAACAAACAAACTATCTTTTTTATTCAGTCTCTTGTTGATGGGCATTTGAGTTGTTTCCAATATTTAGCTATCACAAACTGAGCTGCTCTAAATATTGGTATACATATGTTGCTGTGGTATGATTCTTTAAAATTTTTTGTGTATATTCTGAATATTTCTGCTTTAAATTACAGTGTAATAAGTGAATATTGACCTATTTTGGTGATTCATTTTCTTGTATATTAAAAACTATTATAGACTGTTCAATGTTTTTGCAAAAAATTTTTAATTATAATTTGTCATGTTTGTTGATATCACTTTGCATAGGATAATGGAAATATATGTCAGCATGTATGGAATAGATATATATTTTTATATATATAAAGTTATATATGCAAAACTTTATTTTAAAAGAAATATCACTTGCATTTTACATTAACTTATAGTAGCAGAATTTTGTACGACAAACTTCTTACTGATTATTTTTATTTTAATCAATTTATTTTTCACTAATTGCTCACTAACTTTGAACATTTAAAACTGGCCTTATCAATAGATCAGACAGTATTAGATTATCACCTCAAAAAAAAAACAATGGAAACAATGTTTACATATATAGGGGGTGGGGTTATGGGGAGGGCAGGAGAATGGGAAAAGTGAGAATCAACATACATCATGTATAGCTACAAATTCTCCATGATGAATGTGACCATAATGTATTTTTAAAATGTACCAATAAACTCAATAAAGGAGAAAAATAAGAGCATGGGTCTAAGGAACACTTTTGTTTTCCTGCAATAACTCATCTGATGTTCTAAGCAATCTTTTGAAATTATATTGTGTCCATTCTGGTTTAGTGTGTGCATAGTATTTGATTAAATTAACACACTTTTTTGAACAGGAATCATTTCCCATGGCGCTCCAACAAAGTTAGTCTCCTGGGAGTTGTAAGGAGACATATAGAGACGTATCTTCTGACTGAAAGAATCTCAGGACAGGTGGTTGTTTATCTGAGTTTTTTCTCCACTCACTTTAGGTCATTTATATCCTCTCCTGTTAACTTTCATAATTTCTTGCCTTGAAAACCGTGTTTCATAGAGTTTCTTACAACTTCACATTGGCTACTGCATGAGTTGGCTCAAGATGTCACAAAAGAATACACAGGATGAATGACCTAAACCATAATTATTTTCTTTTTAATTTTGTTTTCTGGAAACTTCATGTCCACTTTAAAAGTCCAGCTGTGGCAATATTTTGTGAGTGCCTTGTGCATGGGTTGCAAACATTTACCTTCCCATGAAAAATCTCTGGTTTTCTTTTCTTTTACTTTCTTTTTTTTTTTTTTTTTTTTTTTTTTTTTTTTTTTTTTTTTTTTTTTTTTTTTTTTTTTTTTTTTTTTTTTTTTTTTTTTTTTTTTTTTTTTTTTTTTTTTTTTTTTTTGCTTTTTGAGACAGGGTCTCGCTTTGTAGTTTAGGCTGGCCCTGAGCTCACTATGGTGCCCAGGCAAGCCGCCACGAACTCAGCAATCCTCCTGTCCCTGCCTCCCGAGTGCTGGGATTACAGGCGTGAGCCACCACGTCCGGCATTGTGGTATGCGGTGTTGATTGTTGGTGGGCATGTCTCCACGCCCAGCATTATATGTGGTTACCGGGGATCGAACTCAGGTCCTTGCGCTCGCAAAGCAGGCGCCGGAACCACTGAGCTAACCCTCCGGCCCCCAACTTTCTATTATTTTTTAATAAAGGCAACTGTTTCAGAGACTAAGGACCCATCCTTAGGACTTCATTGGCCTTAATTGCCTCCTTGAAGGCCTGTCTGCGAATAAATCACAGTGGGAATTAAAGCTTAAGGACATGAACTGGGGAAGGTGAGGAGACACAATCACATCTATAGTTATTCACTGTCTTAAAAACTCACCTTTATAGTTATGTTCTATAGAAAAACGGAAGGATCCCAACTGATCACAGTCAGCCTTGGTGTTAGTACATGTAAAGTTCAGTCAGAGAGGTCGATGTGGACTCTAACCCTCTCTTCTCATGCAAGGCAATATTTGGGTTTTGTGATGAATGTTTTTACTACTGCTACTCTGCATTTTATGGTACTTCATGAATGTCATTTGACCATGAAAAGTGGGGCAGTGATTATATATTTCCTGAAAGTAGATCTTAAAGTAGGGTCTTTTATTCTCACTACTAACAGTAAATAGTAAAACATGAGGCATCCAAATGTCAAGTTGCAGTATGTTTTGCACAGGGCCCAGTATATGTCAAATAATAAAATTTCTCCCAGAGAAGGATGTTAGCATATGGTTCAATGTTAAAACAATTTTATTCTAAATTTACACCTTTGAAGTCCTAAATTGTGGCGATAAAGTGTATGATTTCAATGCTGTGAAATTGTCAAGCTCTGTTAGCATGCTTGCTTTACTTGTGATTCAGTGATTTATGTTCTAAGAGAACAACTTGTATTTATACCAGATAAGTCAAATGATATGGACCTGATATTTTTAAATGAGGAATTCATAAGACATATGGTGACAGCATCTGGGATCACAGCCATTCCCATTTCCGGTAACTTTACATTTATTCTCAATACTTGGTGCTAATCATGAACTACTGAAGACATATGGAGATAACAGCTGGGCCATCCTCAATGGAGACTCTAATACTGTTCATTTTAACATATATATTTTTACAAATAACATTGCTTTTTTAATTTCCATTTTTTCCCTACATTATTGCTGGCCCTCTCTAATTCTACAAATTTCCAGGAACATTGTGAGTATAACAGAAACAATAGTAAATTAAATTCTATTGTATTCAAATTAGTAGGTGTGGTCATTCAATTTTTATATACTGTTTATATCCTATATAAACACATGGGACATGTTTATTTTCATTTGGATTTAAATTTTGGTATTGCTATGCATATGTGCATATGTATTTATTGATTATTTAATCTCATTTTGGTAGCAAGCCAAACAAGCGTGATTATTTCTATTTTTATATACTGAATTTTGCCCCGCATATGTTGAAGTCCTAATCCTCTTCAGTACCTTGGACAGTGACTTCACTTGAAAACACATTATTTGCAGCTATATTAGTTAAAATGAAACTGGGCTGTGGTATGGTGGGCTCTAATCCTGTATGAATGGTATCCTTATAATTTGGAGAAATATACCCACAGACACAGGCATACATACTCGGAGAAGACTAAGTGATGATGAAGGAAAGATCATAGCTATGTTTTACACCCCAAACACCATAGAGGAACAGCAAGGCTTTCAAAGTAGAGTGAGAATCTAAATTCTCTACCCACAGCCATCAGAAGGAATCAACCCTAATGATTTAGTCTTACTGCCTCCAAAACTATAAGACAACATATTTCTATTATATATGTCACCCAGGTGGTGGCATTCAGCTCTGGTAACCTAAGGCACATATTTACTCCCTAGGGATTCTTAGTAGTGGGAAAGGCACAAACAGAATTGGGTTTGGATCTTGGCTTCTCCACCGTAAGCTCAGTGATGGAGAGTCCATTATTTAAATCTGTTAATCTTTGTAGTTAACCAGATTATGTTATAGTAACAAGCAACCCACAAATCTCGGCCCCTAGGAATGGTGGTTTATTTTCATTTCATAGTCCATGGTATCACTTGGAGGCACTGATGTATTTTAACATCCATCTTTATTTGAGATCTAAACTAGCAGAGAGCGCTTTGGAATATAGGCACTATTGCTTCTCGGCCTTTTGGCTAAGATTAAGTGTGGAATATAGGCACTAACCACAGCAGAAAAAAAGAGACCAGCGTTGGGGGTGTGTGGCTTCCCAACCATCTGCCCCAAAGAGACACACTCATCATAAACAGTTCTGATGACTGTCTGTCAGAATTACCATTGTTATAAACAGAAATCAGTTAATTACACCAGCCTTTAGTCCCTTAGCAGCATTTATCCAGGCCTTTCTCTGGGTCAGTTACTGCTCTACATAGCATCCTGACAGCAGTGAGCAAAGCCAAACTCTTGTCTCCAGTAGATTTTCATGGTATTTGAGCAAAATATACAAGAACATAGATATGTAATATCATCTGAGAAAGTTAAGAACATCATGAAGAAAATAAAAGAGGGTAAGGACATTGACCAGCACTGGCCTATGGAAGCAAAGGTACAGTAGATAATTGAAGTAATACATGCAAATTTCCTAGCACAATGATGACGGTGGACACCCAATAGATGTTTATTTTATTTTCCCCCAAACCTGAACAATTAGTGTTAATCAAAGAAGTCTTGACACTGTATAACAAATTATAAATCATACACAAAAGACTGTAATTGCTAATTCTGGAAAGGAAAAAACTGATAGAACTAATGCAAACCTATATTTCTGCTGGCAGCATGGGCCCCTTCAGAGAGCAATTTAGCATTCCATTTTGTGAGCAGCTAAAATGCTCGTAACATCAACTCAGTAATTTCATTTCTCTGAATCTGTCTCCAAAAGTCATATAATTTAATAATCACAAAGATGTTTGCTGCAGTGTTATTTATGATAGCAAGAACAACCTGGATATGTAGCAATAAGGGGCTGGTTGATATGTAGCAATAAGGGGCTGGTTAAATGGATTATGGCTTCCCATTTATATAGAATACTATGTAGTCATTAAAGTATAATTATGCACATAATGTAGCAGTGGGAAAATGTTTATAATTTTAAGTTAAGAGGATGCAAATTACTCCCAGTGATTACTATTATGTAAAATTATACATGTAAATGTGTGAGATTAAAAGAGAACATGGAAGAATGTGTAAATCTCTGTTAAGTAAAACATGTATCAGCCATTTCTTCACTTGTGTCAAATGTCTAACAAATACTTCTGCAGTATTATTTACATAATGAATTTAAAATAATAATTAAAAGAAGCATGGGAAACAATGCCTCTCTGCTCAGTAGATGTGATATTCATCAAGATCTTAACATCTGTTTGATCTAATCCAACTGAATCTTATCCAATTTAATTTATTATCTCAAAATCAGCATCTTCACCATTGCTATGTTACATTACTATTATAAATGGCTCCCTATGCCTTCAACAGGTACATGCTGAAATTTAGTGAATAACTTAATCAGAAATAGCACAGTTCTTTTATATTACTCATATATAAAATGTGTATTTTGAATTTACAGACACTTATTATCTGTGCTGTTGAACTTTGCAGACAAGTCTTCTATGTCTTTATTGCTTCAAAGAAGATTATGAACTGCAACCAGTTGAGCTGTGATAGAGCCTATTTTGCTTCCCAAGGCCATCTGACAATGGACAGATACTTTCATTCTCCAAGCTGGGGAGAGGGAAGTATACTTCTGGCATCCAACAGGTAGAAGCTAGGGAGGCTGCTGAAAATGTCCAGGATAGCAACAGGACAATTCTCATAATGAAAAAGTCTGGCAGAAAATGGTAATACTGCCAGGGCTAAGAATTCGAGTTTAACAATAAAGAATCCTAACTGTTAGCTTCAAATTCACTGCTGAACAGGACACTTTGAATTTAGATTCTGTCCTGCAATTTCCTCATTCACAAGTGGAAGTAAATCATATTTATGCTGTATCCAGAATGGCCCTGAGTGTAAAATAGGAGATGCAGTTATGTTTTAAGAAATTAAAATCCGTAAAATATAATTACATATATTTGAAAAAAAATCTCGGGTTGGAGGGTTAGCTCAGTGGTTCCGGCGCCTGCCTCACAAGCGCAAGGTCCTGAGTTCGATCCCCGGTAACCACATTCGATGCTGGGCGTGGAGACTCATGCCCACCAGCAATCAATACAACATACCACAGTGCCGGGCCTGGTGGCTCACGCCTGTCATCCCAGCACTCGGGAGGCAGAGGCAGGAGGATTGCTGAGTTCGAGGCTTGCCTGGACTACATAGTGAGGTCAGAGGCAGCCTGAACTATAAAGCGAGACCCTTTCTCAAAAAAAAAAAAAAAAAAAAAATCTCCCAGCTTCTCTTTTTTTTTATTTTTTAAATTGAATTCTTTATTGGTACAATTTATATACATCTCAAAATCACATATAACATTGGGAAATTTGTACCAGTATATGCCACAAGTTAATTCTCATTTTTACCCATATCCCTACCCACTCCCCCCTCCTCTCCCCTTATACATGCTCTTTTATTTTCTTTCTGTATCATATTTATTCCTTCCCCTCATCATATTCCCACA
>PVIC010048461.1:0-13505 GCA_004025085.1 Thryonomys swinderianus | reverse complement strand
AAATTATTTATTTATACATCTCTTTTTCTTCTTGAAATAAAGCCTTTTGTTTGGCAGAAATAATATTAGAAGGCAATTATTTCTATTCATATAATGTTTCCAGTTTTTGACTTTTAACTACCTATATTGAGATTTATGTCATGATTATATTTTGGCAAATACTCATATTATTTTTAGGCAGCAAAAAATTCTCAGTACTCATTCTATTGTAAGGAAACTGAAGTCAGAAAATAGGAAATTTGTTATGACAGTCTTTGCTAATGTATGGATAATATTAAATATGTAGAAATTGATTGATTTAGATGCCCTCCAAGTACTAGACATTGAAAAAAGCTGAGTATTTACTGAAGTCACTGTGAAATATTATACATTTGGGGCAAAATAATTTAGAGCAGTCTTCCTTGACTTTATTTACAGACTGGCCTTGTGTCACAAAATCATTTCAAGAACAAGTCACCAATGTCTTTGGAGGAAAACAGTAGAAAGCTGCCCAATGTTTGACGGGGGCACTAAGCATAATAAATTGCTGTTTAGAGGAATATGGTGGTTTTTTATGTAGAGATATTGAGATCTAGATCAATCACTAGTCTGGTAAATAACATCCAAGTATTATTAATCACATTTCCTAATTCTTTGTCTATTAGTGGCACATTGTGCTGTAAAATTTCCCCCAAATCCTAAATAATTGAACATTCTAAGATATTATCATAATTTAGCAATTTATAGGACACTATTTTCAGTTTTAGCAGAAGTATGCAAAAATAACTAAAAGTAGAATATTATGTTGCTTAGATCAATAATCTCATCTTTGGAATATCTGTAGCATCACAATATGATCCTGTCATTTCATATGTAATAAGTGCCCTGATCCCCAAAGTGATGGTACTTGGAGATGCAGGTTTCAGAATGTAATTAGGTCATTAATGTGGTCATTGATGTAATCATGAATGGGATTAGCATCCTCACGAAATGGATCCTAGGGAGCTGCATTACTCCTTCCCCCATGTGAGACATAAGGAGGAAGTGCTGGGGACCAGTAAGTGAACCTCCCCATGCACACAGTTGCCTGTGTTTTCATCTTGGACTTCCAGGCTCCAGAACTGTGAGGAATAAATATTGAAGTTTCTGTTATAGCAACCAGAATAGATTTGGTAATGTGTTAGTTAGTATTATATTTTAATTTTTGGTTCCTATCATGCTTCCCTGTATAGATTTTATGTGCCTTTTCATTGTCAAATCATGTAACAGATGTAATCAGTGAAAATATTAATTAGCTTGACTTTTTAATGACACTCATCTATTCTTCCATTTACATATCAATATCTGTTTATATACATAGATGTAGATATATATGCATGTCTAAATATATACATGTAATGAATATAAATACACAATACATTTTTTTTCTTTTGAGACGGGGTCTCACTTTGGAGTTATTTAGGATTTTGGGGAAATTTTACAGCACAATGTGCCACTAATAGACAAAGAATTAGGAAATGTGATTAATAATACTTGGATGTTATTTACCAGGTTAGTTATTTACCTGGCTCACTACATAGGCCAGGCAAGCCTCGAACTCAGCAATCCTCCTACCTCCGCCTCCTGAGTGCTGGGATTACAGGTGTGAACCACCATGCCCAGTCACAATACATTTTTAAATAGTTTTGAAATTATGATATGAACATTGAGTGAAAAGAGATTGGTTCATAGCCTAAAATTGGCAGGAAAGGTTTAATATTAAGTAGGAGAAAAAAATTAATGTAGATGCAGTAAGTTTATAACTTCTGGAAAATTATTTTTTTAATAGAGTTGTTTTTCTCTTATTATTTTGTTATGAAATTTTATTATTTTTTTTGTGGTACCTGAGGTAGAAATCAGACCTTGTGCTTGCAAGGCAACCAAGCCTGTATTTTAGTTTTTCATAAAAGATAAAAATAGAGTTGTTTCAGAAATATCTTCTAAATAAATGAGATGTTTTAATTCTGAGTGGGAAGTTCAGTAGACAGCAAAGGCTGTTCATTTTTTCCTAAAATCCACTGTAATTGCATGGTTCATATTGAACCTCCTTAGAAATTTAAATGGATTTGTGAGGTCAGTACCTACTAGTAACTTTTTTCTTTTATTGAGTTTATTGGTACATTTTAGGTATACATTATGATCACATTCACACTGAGAATTTATACCTGTACATGATGTATCTTGATTCTTATTTTTTCCCATTCCTCTGTCCTCCCTTCAACCCCAAACTCCCATATATATAAGCTTTGTTTCTGTTTCTTCCTTTTTACCACCAAATATTTTCTTTCCCTTCTTTGCTGTCCTTTGCCCCTATCAATTTCCCCCTTCCCTTTGAACATTTTCTTATTTCACAATATCTATCATATATTTTGAACTTCATTTACATTTTCAGTTTCTCACACTAGAGAAACAATATTGTATTTATACATCTGTATCCTATTTATTTCACTTATGGTATGCATCTATTTAGCTCAAAATGTCTCTAATTTACCATTGTTTATGGCTGATTTATACTCTATTTTATTAAAAAATCTTTACAGAAAAGTTGATGGACACTTGGGCTGTTTCCAAGATTTAGATATTAAACTGTGTTGCTATAAACATGGGTACACATATGTCACTGACATATGATGCTTTAAATTCTTTTGTGAATGTTCTCAGTAGAGAAATAGCAGGGTCAAATGGGATCACTAATCATACTTTTCTGAGTTACACTGATTTTCACAGTGGTTGCCCCAGTCCACATTCCCACTAACAGTGGGTTTCTTTCTGCCCACAGTCCCGCAAACATGTGCTATTGGTTGATTTCTTTTTTTTTTTTTTGAGACAGGGTCTCGCTTTGTAGTTCAGGCTGGCCCTCAGCTCACTATGTAGCCCAGGTAAGCCTGGAACTCAGCAATCCTCCTGCCTCTGCCTCCCAAGTGCTGGGATTACAGGCATGAGCCACCACACCTGGCACTGTGGTATGTGGTGCTGGTTGCTGTTTGATTGTTGGTGGGCGTGAGTCACCATACCCAGCACTGTATGTGGTCACCAGGATCTAACGCAGGACCTTGCACTTGCGAGGCAGGTGCCGGAACCACTGAGCTAAATCTCCGGCCCTATTGGTTGATTTTTTTTTTTTTGCTTTTGAGACAGGGTCTCACTTTGTAGTTCAGGCTGGCCCTGAGCTCAGTATGGTGCCCAGGCAAGCCGCCGCGAACTCAGCAATCCTCTTGTCTCTACCTCCCGAGTGCTGGGATTACAGGCGTGAGCCACCACGTCCGGCATTGTGGTATGCGGTGTTGATTGTTGGTGGGCGTGTCTCCACGCCCAGCATTATATGTGGTTACCGGGGATCGAACTCTGGTCCTTGCGCTTGCGAGGCAGGCGCCGGAACCACTGAGCTAACCCTCCGGCCCCTGGTTGATTTCTTGTTAGCAGCCATTCTTTACAGAGTGAAGTGGAATCTCAATGTTGTTTTAGTCTGCATCTCTTAAATGACCAGTGATGTGGAATGTGTTTTTATATGCTTCTTGGCTTCTTTACTTCTTCATGGGAAAAATGTCTGTTTATTTAAGATGCTCATTATTGAATTGGATCCTTAAATTTGGGGGGGGAATCTAATTTTTCTAGGCTCTTTTTTCCCCTTTATTGAGTTTATTGGTCCATTTTGGGTATACATTATGATCACATTCATCATAATTTTGGTAATCTATATAGAGTATCATGTCATCAGCAAATAGTGACAGTTTAAGTTATTCCTTTCCTATCTTTATTTCTTTAATTTCTTTTTCTTGCCTAATTGTTGTGGCTAATGTTTCCAGAACTATACTGAACAGGAGTGATGATAGTGGACATCCTTATCTTGTTCTTGATCTTAGTGTGAAAAGTTTCAGTCTTTGACTATTTAATATGATGTTGGCAATTGGTTTTTCATAATAGGTTTTTTTCAGGTTGAGATAAAGACCATCTATTCCATTTTTTGGTAGGGTTTTTATAATGAATGGGTGTTGATTTTGTTGAACAATTTTTCCTGCATATATATTTTTGTAGTGGGGATTGAATTTGTGACCTTGCATTTGTGAAGCAGGCTCCAGAAGCACTGAGCTAAATACCGAGCCTTGAGTAATATGGTTTTTGTCTTTGACTCTGTTAATATAGTTTATTAAATTTACTGCTTTACATATGTTGAACCATTCTTGCATCCAACTTGGTCACAGTGTATGATTTTCTTGATGATCCTTTGTATTCTCCTTGCCAGTATCTTTTTGAGGATTTTTGCATCTGTGTTCAATAGGGAGATTGGCCTTTAGTTCTCTTTTTTGGTTGGGTCTTTCTCTGTTTTTGGATTCAAGGTAATGTTTGCTTCCAAGAATCAATTTCATGATAGTGCTTTCCTTTCAATTCCATTAAAGAGTTTGAGAAATTGTGGCTTTAGGTCTTCTCTAAATTTCTTATAGAATCCAGTAGTCAAGCCACTGGGACCAGGTTTTCTCTTTGTTGGTACGTTTTAAATTATATTTTCAAATTCACTGATTGACATTGGGCTGTTTAGCATTTTTATATCTTCTTGGTTCAACTTTGGTAGTTCAAATGTGTCTAGGAATGTGTCCATTTCTTTTTTTTTCCCCCTTCTTATTTGACTGTAGGTTCTCAAAGGATGTGCTGATTGTCCTCTGGGCTATTGCTGGATTTGTTGTGTTTCACCCTTCTATTTCTAATTTCATGGATTTGAGCCTTTTCCTTCCTTTTTTGTTTTTTGGATAAGATTGGCTAAAGGTTTGCAGATTTTGTTTATTCTTTCAAAAAACCAAGTGATTAATTCATTAATTTTTGTACCATTCTCTTAGTCTCCATTGCATTAATTTCTGCTCTAATCCTTATAATTTCCTCCCTTGTATAAGCTTTCGGTTTGTCTTGCTCTTCTTTTTTTAGGAGGTTGAGGTTCAGCATTAGGTGTTTATCTGAGCTCATTCTGTTTTCCTGATATGGCCATTCACTGCTATGAATTTTCTTCATAGAACTGCTTTCACTGTGTCCTGAAGGTTCCTTTATGTTGTACTGGTATTATAATTTAATTGTAGAAGCAGTATAATTTCTTCTGTGACCATTGGTTTCTCAGGAGAGTGTTGTTTAATTTCCATGTGTTTATGAGGATCTTGGAATTTCTTTTGCCGTTGATCTCCAATTTCAAAGCACTATGGTCTGACAGCATACAAGGGACAACTTTAGTTTCTTTGTATTTACTAACACATGTTGTGTAAATTAGCATGTGGTCTAGTTCAGAGAATGAACAATATACAAATGAGGAGAATGTACATTTTGATTTTGTGGGGTGGAATACTCTGTAAATATTAAGTCCATTTGTTCAAAGATTTGGTTCAGTTCTAGTATTTCATTGTTGATATTTTGTGTAGTTGATCTATTTGTGGTAGTGAGGTATAGTGATCCCCCACTACTATAGTATTTGTGCTTGTTTGGCTTTTCATGTCCATTAATATTTGTTTTATAAAGTTGGGTGCACTAGCATTTGGTGTACAAGTATTTATGAATGTCATCTCTTCCTCTTAGATTGTTCCCTTCACAAGGATGTAGTAACTTTCTTTCTCTCAATTTGGTTTGCTTTGAAGTCTATTTTGTCTGCAAAAAAGATAGCCACTCCTGCTTTTTTTCAGTTTTCAGTTGCATAGAGAATTGTTCTCCATCCTTTTACTTTTAGTCTATCAATTTCTTTTTAAATTAGATGTGTTTCTTGTATACAGCATGTTGTTGGATCTTGCTTTTTAATCCATTCTGCTAATTGATTTCTTTAAATTGGTGCATTAAAGTCATTAACATTAATGGTTATAAGTGATATGGTATGGATTTATCCCTGTCATCATATTTTCTTTTTGTTGACTTTTTTATTCTGTCTTTCCCCTCTTTCCATTTAGTTTTTTTGCCTTGCTCATTGATTCTCTGTAAGCCTCATGCAGTTGTGAGCATCACTGTCTTTATGTAGGATATCCTTTAGAATATTTTGGAGTGCTGATTTGGTATTTATGAAGTTTTTGAGGTTTTTTTTTTTTTTTTTTTTTTGGCAAAAGTATCTTATTTCCCCATTGATTTTGAAACTGTTTTGCAGGATACATCAATCTAGGATGGAGTTTTTTTTTTTTTTTTAAATAATTCACTTCAGGTTCTCCTTGACTTGAGTCTGTATTGAAAAGTCAGGTGTGATTCTGATAGGCTGTTATACGTGATTTGTTTGTCTAACTGCTTTTGATTTTTTTCTTTTGTTGGGTGCTTGGTTTCTTGATTATTATATGCCTGGGTGCAGATTTTTAAAAAAAATCAGCCATTTGGAGTTCTGTATGCTTCACTTACCTGTAAGCCAAATTCTTTTCAACTTTCTGCGAAGTTTTCTGTCATTATTTCTCTGATCAATTTTTTATGTGGTTTGCACTATCTCCTGTTTCTTCATTGACTCAGTCTTATGCTATTCTTCTCTGTATCATCTTGTGGTGATAGATTTCTCTTAGTCTTTTGCTATCAAGAAATGTTTCCTTTAATGGTCATTGACTGAAATCTTGTCTTCTATGTCTCATATTCTGTCCTCACATTCAGTCATTCTACTCTGTAAACTAGCAATGGAATTATTAATCTCTTGGAAATCTCTTTGAAGGTGTTTAATGAATTTCATTACTTTCATAAACATATTCCATCACATTCCTGTCTTCTTTAGTTTTATTAATCTTACCTTTCACATGGACACTATCTCTGCTGTTACCTGATAAGTTATTTCTGATTTCATTTTTACAAGATCTTTTGTTGTCAGCTCAGGGAGTCCAGGTGATTGATTTTTTTGGGTTATTCCTTCATCTTGTTCCCTAAATTTCCATTTTGTTGATCTGAAAATCTGGCTTTGATCCCTATTTAAATGTTTTCTCATTTCAATTTAGGTCATTGTTGATGTTTTTGGTTTAATTCCTGGGTTACTGTCTGAACAATGGTAATAATGGTATCTTTCTTGCTAATATTTAGAAGGCTTATGGAACGGATACCTCCTACGCCATCTTCCTTGAGTCTGTAATGGCCCTGAAGCAATGTCAGTTCTAGCACACCATGAAAAGTACCTTAACAAAACAATCATATTACCTAGGCTAAAGTAATAAAATTGGTATCATTAACAGTATCAAACACAGCACAGGAAGTGACAAATGGTGGCAAGTATTATTCTGACATCTTAACCTCATCAGCTAGATCTGTGACCATATGCCAAAATTTAGAACCCACCAGAAATATGTTTACAATACAAGCCCTTCAACATAACAGTGTCACCCATTGGAAATAAGACTTAGGGAGGTAAGGGGTAGAGAGAGAAAAGGAAAGAGAAACATTAGAAATAGTGTTAGAAGACAGAGAAAGATCACACACTCTGGGAGACTGGTAGAGACTGGAAAAGAGACCCTGAAGGATCAAAAATAAAACAGAATAGACTAACAGTAACAGAATAAGTAGAAACAGTATTAACCATCCTGTAATAACATATAGGGGCTGGGTATGGTAGCTCATGCCTGTAATCCCAGCAATTGGGAGGCAGAAGCAGGAGGATTTCTGTAAATTTGAGTCTATGCTGGGCTACATAGTGAGTTCAGGGCCATCTTGAACTACAATGTAGGATTCTGGCTGAAAAAAAAAGAAATAAAAAGTACAGAAGGATGGGAGAGAAGGGAGGAACAAGACAAGAGTAGAGCAAACTAACAGAGAGACTAGAAACTGCACTTCCCTTCCCATACAAATAGAAATTATTGGCAAAGCACAGCACAAGACAAAATTTGAATGCTGTCCTCAGTGGCAATAGTGGGCCCCAGGGGGGAACCTCAGGTTGTACAGCTCCCCGTGGTGGGGTCACCCAGTGGTGGGTCTGGGACAGGTTGGTGTTCTCTTTGTTGTTTAGTCCAATGGGGTTGTGCTGGCAGAAGGGTAAGCAGGGATGCAAGAATCAACACACTGACTCTTGGTCATGGGAGGAAGCTTCTTTTTATTGTGCATAGGATTTTGGCTTTTATAGAGGATGGGGGGGAAAGGGAGCATGTTGGAAGGGTATAGGTGGACTCATGGTGGCGTGGTTTGAAGTGATTGTGTTAGCTGTGTGATAGGGCTGTTTATGATTGGAGGCTATCTTTGCATGTGTTGTTATGAAGATATTAGCACTGGGCAACATTTCCCCCTACTTATTTATATGTATAAGGGAGGTGAGAGGCTGTAGGATATTAGTGCTGGGCAACACTTTTTTCTACATATATATATATATATGTATAAGGGAGGCGAGAGACAGTGTCTGTCTTAGGTTGTCCCCAGTGTTGAGGATCTTACCCATCATTGGCTAGCCAGCCTGTCACAGAAGTTAGTGGTGAATGGTGCTGGGCCTCTCTTAGGTTGTCCTTAGTACTAAGGATCTTACCTGTCTTTGGCTCACCAGCCCGTAACGCATTATCTCGTGACTGTGCCTGTCTTAGGTTGTCCCCAGCACTGAGGATCTTACCCATGTTTGCCTAGCCAGCCCATTAGATGTATGAATGATGAATTTGTCCAAGCCAGACTTGAACCTCTTGTGAGTTATTTTGCCTCCCAGTAGCATCTAGTGCCTTAGCCAATAGTGTGATATTTTTGTGATTTTGATGATATCTCCTTTTGGCCCTCCTTATATGTTGCACAAGGATTGTTAAAATGGTGCCAACAAAGATTATCATGTAAGGGGAGGTTAATATCAGACCTTGTAACCAACTGGAGAATTTGTTCTAACCTTGGGTAACTCCTTCCCACAATGTTTGCCAAATATTATCTACAGCAATGAGGTATGGAAGCTTGTTAACCTTGTTATTAACAAGGTGGGGCAGCAGGAGGAGTGGTGGAGTCATCCAAGGAGGCGGCAGGGGGAGCTTGATCAGAGCTGGGTAGTGGTCAGGTGGGAGTATACAGTTGGATGTTTGTTGAGGATATCCAGAGGGCTGGGGTTTTTCCTGTGGAAAGATACAAACATATCCTTGACCTACTGTAAGGAGAGGTACTGGGTCTCTCCAGTGACAGGTTGGGGGATCCTTTCATTATACCAAAGGCAGAAGGTTAAAGGGAGAAAACGGGCTCCAATGGCAATGGGCCACCATTTAGCCATTTTTATCAAAAGTGAGGAAGTTAAAGGAAAACAGACCAAAAAATGTTTTGTTTGCACACAATAAGGTAAACCATGGTTTAATCGTGTCTATAGGTGTGGTCCAATATATTTCAGAAGATGTTGGTTTAAGTTCTTGTGTAGTGTGGGTTTTCCCTTTGAGTGGGGCTGGGAACTGCCCCACTAGCAGTTTAAAGGCGTAGGGTCAGAAGCAGAGCGGGGAGTGGAAAGAGGGGTTGGGGGGAGCCATCTTTATGAGATCTGTTGTGGTAGTTGCACTTCCAGTGGTATCTTTTTGCACATTGCGAGCCACAGGGAGGCCATAGAGGAAGGATTGGGGTGTGTCTTAACAGGTAAGGGGGGTAGCTTGGCCACAGGGAGGCCATAGAGGAAGGATTGGGATGTGTCTTAACAGGTAAGGGGGGTGGCTTGGCAGGCAAGGGGTCTGCTGGTGGAATGGAGCAGAGTGCAGTGGGCAGAAGGCATAAGTATGACCTGCCTGACAGCAGTGCCAACACATAAGAGGTTGGTGTCTGGGGGGTATTAATGCTGCAGCGAATGCATCAGCAATTTGTGAAACCAAAACTGAGCCAGTGGGAGCTCTGATGTCTTTGGTAGTAAGAATCTAGTCATCAAGGGATGCCTGGTGCAAAGAGACAATAGCTGACTGGTAAATTTTTGAGACCCTGCAAAAATAAGGTCTTTGATCACAGAGTCACAAGCATCTGGGTGGGCAACTTTGGGGGTAACTGTGTCTATGATGTGTCGACAGAAGTCAGGAAAGGTTTCATTAGTCTTTTGGACAAGTTTAGACAGAGGGACTGAGGCAGGGCATGAGGGCATTTTTTGCCAGGCTTAGAGGGTATAATCACGAACCTGGTTGAAATAGCGTTGTTAAATTCAGCCTGAACAGTAACTTGAATATGTGGGCTGATACCTTTGAGCTGGTCTGCTGTAAATGGAACAGGGGATTGTGTGTTCTGGTTAATGTGGGCTCACTGTTCACACTCATCAAAGAACATGACCTTAAAGTCCAAGAAATCTCGAGGTTGTAAACAAGTGTGTGCAAGGTCTAGCCAGTCTTTACGGTAGTTGACCCCTTGTGCAAAATTATCAAGCAATTGTAGGGCTGGGGGCTTTAAGGGCCGTGATGGGTGACTGCCACCCAAAGATCTTTTCACACCTAAGGGTTACAGGGTGTCCCGTATACTTGACCTCCTGGTTGGGTGTAGACAGGGAAGGCCTTGAACGGCAAAGAGGGGAAGGAAAGGGCCAGCGTTGCGTGGGGGTTGTAAACGTCACAAAGGTTGGGGCGAGGCTCCCTGTCAGAGTCATCTTCCGGGGTGGGGCAGGAAGAGGGAAGAGGAGGGTGTAGCCCTGGAGATTTAGGCGGGTCAGCACATGTGGGTGGAGCATCGGCAGAAAAAGCCGGAAGAGAGGCTGAGGGGCGGGGGAGGGACGGCTGAGGCGGCTCAGGAGCTGATTTGCCACCGTACAGGATGTTACCGACGGTACTAGAGGCCCTAACGAGAATGGACAAGAGTACAGACACTGAAGAGGAGAAGGAGAAAAGGCGAAGATAGCACAGAGGTATGTGGGAGAATCGCGGAGGGGGGGAACCGAAACAAGTGAATGACAGAGAAGTAAAGGAAAAGAAGAAAAACAGCGGCAGGGGAAGGCTGTAGGAGGAAGCCAGGGGGCCAGTCACCGGCTGGGGGGTCTGTTACCGGGGGTCCTGAAGGGTCCGAAAGGGAGGTTGACCAGACAGACGGGGGTCCAACGGCACCGAAAGGAGTGCACGGAGTACTCACCCGAGAGAGGGGAGGATTACCCACAGCAGTGCCTCACGTTTGGGTGCCAGTTTCTTCGTTGTGGTCCTGTTGTTTTGTCTCGTGGGGTTGCGCTGGCGGAAGGGTGAGTGGGGGACGCAAGAATCAATACACCGGCTCTTGGACTCTTCATCAAGGGAGGAAGCTTCTCTTTAATGTGCACAGGGTTTTGGCTTTTATAAAGGATGGGAGGGAAAAAGGGAAGATGTCGCGAGGAGATAGGTGAGCTCATGGTGGTGTGGTTTGAAGTGATTGGGTTAGCTGTGTGATGGGACTGTTTATGATTGGAAGCTATCTTTGTGTGTGTTTTTATGAGGATATTGGTGCGGGGCAACAGGTTGCTTTCCTTGCTTCAGTTCCTTGGGGCAGTGGAGAAAGGCAGGTCTAGTTCGGTCTCTGCCGTTTCCGGGGATGGTGTTGCTCCATGGTGTGTCTTGGTAAAGTCAGTGCAGTTCCCTGGGGCCCGTAATTTAAAATCCCAGTTTTCCCTGTGTTGATTCGATGCAAACTTGCCCCCAATCCAGCTGGACATGAATAATTCTAAAGGCTCCAACACCTAAGGTGGAAGCTCTGCCCTTCTCATGAATCCATGCACTAGAAATGCTTTGGTCTCTGGCAACAGCCTTGTCAGCAGTCATGGCTACCACAGAGAGAAGGAATTGTACCCTACTGATCTGAAATTCTGGTTTTCTGTCCTCAGACAGCTTAGAACGTTGTGAAAGAAGAAAGGCATGGATGCAGGTAGATGCAGGACAGAATGACAGATGTAGGGAACAGGAGCATAGAATGGGGCATGGGCCCATCTGCCTGGAGGGAGGGCAGTATGTCTGTAAAGTTTTGGCCACTGGAGCAATGAGTTCCACCTTGAGTGAACACATTAGCTCCCTGCAGAGAGACTGGGATGGAAAGGGGCATGGACCAACATGAGATTTGGAGCCATCTTGTGAAACTCAAGGAAAAAAATCTCTGTGCATGTATGTGTGCATATGTGTCTGTGGGTGTATATACATATGTGCTATGAGTGTTAGGCAGCACTCAAAATTAAGTTAATAGCCGTTAGTCAGTTTGGGCACAGTGCCACATGTAAATGACTCATTTTTCTCAGATGGAGTTAATAAGCCAGGCCAGGTACTTGGCCCACAGATGCGCTTTGTTTAACATGCATGAAATTAATGTACAGTATTCTAACTTTATTGGCATAATTTTCAGCATTTAAAAATGCTACATATTCTAATTTTAAGAATCAGATTGTTAGTGATTCCTGAATAATCTTCAACACACATTATGTAGCTGCCTCCTCCTTTTGCTTCATGAGTGAAAGTGCTCATGTCAGCTATTGGCTCTGGCCCTCTGAATTGTTCCTGCAGCAGTGAGGCCAAGAGTTAATCACTAGTCATAGTTAAACACAGGCTGTTTTTCTCAGATGTCAGCAGTTCATATAAGATCCACCCAGCCCATGCAGGTTTTGGACTTTTTGTCTCCTGTGGGGAGTATAGTAAAGAGTCTTTCTTTTTGAACTCATTGATATGTTTGAGATGATCACATTGAGAATTTTTACCTGTACATGATATATCTTGATTCTTATTTTTTCCCATTCCTTGGCCCTCTCTTCATCCCCATATACACAAGCTTTGTTTCCACTTTTTCCTTTTGACCTTCAATTTTTTTTTACCCTCCCCCTTGTAGTTCTCCTTCCTTTGAACATTTTCTTCCTGTTTCACAATAGCAGTTCTATATTTTGGTCCTTGTTTACACCTTCAGTTTGTTTCTCATAACAGAGAAATGATTTGTATTTACGCGTGTGTCCAATTTATTCCACTTATGCCTCAAGATGCATCCTGAAGAATTTTAAACCATGTAGTAACATGAACAGATTTGAATTTTAAAGCATTATTATGGAAGCAATGTTGGGGATGAGGTACAGTGGGAGTGGAGACAGAGGAAGAGTTTAGGAGATCTATTCAATATTCAAGAAAGTCTCAGCATAGTGGAATGATATCTTGTCTAT
This sequence comes from Thryonomys swinderianus, assembly GCA_004025085.1. Classification (NCBI taxonomy): domain Eukaryota; kingdom Metazoa; phylum Chordata; class Mammalia; order Rodentia; family Thryonomyidae; genus Thryonomys; species Thryonomys swinderianus. Next base: position 514 of record PVIC010048461.1, on the reverse strand, counting down.
TTTCTGCTACTGTAACAGAATATCTGAGATGGGGGAATTTATAATGAACAGCAATTTGTTTGCCTCACAGTTCTGTGACTGGTACATCTAAGATCAGGGAGTACACCTGCTGAGAGCTTTGTTATTGCATCACAACATGGTGGAAAGCATCACATGCTGAGAGGGAGAGTAAGAGAGGCAGAAAGTAATGTGCAACAACCTACTTTTTTTTTTTTTTTTTGCTTTTGTGGAGACAGGGTCTTGCTTTGTAGTTCAGGCTGGCCCTGAGCTCACTATGGTGCCCAGGCAAGCTGCCGCGAACTCAGCAATCCTCCCGTCTCTGCCTCCCGAGTGCTGGGATTACAGGCGTGAGCCACCACGCCCAGCATTATATGTGGTAACCGGGGATCGAACTCAGGTCCTTACGTTTGCGAGGCAGGCGCCGGAACCACTGAGCTAACCCTCCGGCCCCAACAACCTACTTTTGCAATCAGAATATTGTTCAGCTCATGAAGACAGAATCCTCATGACCTAG
>PVIC010048460.1:0-13503 GCA_004025085.1 Thryonomys swinderianus | reverse complement strand
GGATATCTTTCCACTTTCTGATTTCCTTTTCTATCTCGTTTTTCAGAGTCCTATAGTTTTCAGAGTAGAGGTCTTTCACTTCCTTTGTTAGGTTGATTCCTAGATATTTCATTTTTCTGGGTGCTACTGTGAAAGGGATTGATTCCCCAATTTCTCTTTCAGTGAGTCTGTTGTTTGTGTAGATAAAGGCTGTTGATTTTTTAGCATTAACCCTGTATCCAGCAACACTACCAAATCTGGTAATTAAGTCCAGTAGTCTTTTGGTTGAGTTTTTAGGGTCCTCTAGATAGAGTATCATACCATCAGCAAATAATGACATCACTGGTCATTTGAGAGATGTAAATGAAAACAACACTCAGATTTCATCTCACTCCACAAAGAATGGCCAAGATTACAAAGTCAACCAACAATAAATGCTGGCGAGGCTGTGAGGGGAAAGGAACCCTTCTCCACTGTTGGTGGGATTGCAGACTTGTGCAACCATTGTGGAGATCTGTGTGGAGATTTCTCAGAAAACTAGGACTAGGGGTCCCATTTGATCCTGCTATCCCCTTGCTAGGAATATACCCAAAAGAATTTTAAAAATCACATTGGAAAGACAGCTGTCCACCCTTGTTCATAGCAGCTCAGTTCATGATAGCTCAGTCTTGGAAACAACCCAAATGCCCATCAACTGGAGACTAGATAAAGAAGATGTGATTTTTTATATATAAAATGGAGTATTATTCTGCCATGAAGAATGTCGACATTGATTCATTTATGTGCAAATGGATACAACTGGAGGACATGCTAATGAGTGAAATCAGTAGATCACAGATAGGCAAATACCAGATCTTCTCATTGATATGAGCACCTGTAGATGCAAATGAGCTCTCGAAAGTATGAGAGTCTTTGTAGAATGGGAAATTTCCAAAGGAAATTTGGTGTGGGGATGTAATGAGGGGAAGGAATAAATATGATTCTGAAAGAAAATAAAAGAGCATGTATATAGGGGGTGGGGAGGTGTGGATGGGGAGGGATATAGGTAAAAATGAGAATTGACTGTGTCATATATAGGTACAAATTTCCCAGTTATGTTTGATTGTCAGATGTATATAAATTGTACCAATAAAGAATTCAATTAAAAAAAAGAATTAACCCTGACTGTATGTAACATATTATAGTTTTCAAAATTGAAATTTGTTTCATTTGACAAACTTAGGTGGCTCCAAGGTATTGTTCTCTATAGCCATAAAATAGAAGAATATAATTTGTATTATAAAACCACTTTTTTTTAATAGAGTCATGGGTTCAACAATATAGTCCATAAATATTGTTGGATAGTCTACCCTATGTACCAGGCTCTGTCATAATAGTGAACATTACAAACGCTCTGAAAGGAAGATTCTCAAACTTACTGTGTGACAGCATCACCAGAAGGGCTTATTAAACTAAACACACAATCAGTGGTGCTGCAGTGAGCTCCCAAAGGCCCCCTACACAGACTCTATCCTGCTGATGCTTCTAGTATCAGCGTTTCACTCTGAGATCTACTGCTGTAAAATCCACCCTCTTCCCTCTTTCAACAGCAAAGCATTCCTTACAGGGAGGGGTGGAAATTTCCATCAGAAAGAGTTTACCTCTCTTAGCAGCCTCGTGGATTGGGGATGCCAGGTCGCTCTCCGAGTGAGGGTTGGCTCCATGCTCCAGGAGAAGATTGACACAGTCCAGGCTGCCACTGATACATGCGTTAAACAGGGGAGTGTGCCAGTCTGTGGTCAAAGCATTCACCTGGGGAGAAAGCTCCAGGATAAGCGCTCCCACGTAAAAGGTATTAGTTAATTTCTCTGAGCCCTAACGTCCACTGCTATAAAAAATACCAGAGTCTAGAAGGTTGTTAGAGAAAGTCTGAATGAAGTATTGGATGTGAGGCAGGGGGAATGTTGCAAAAGGCTCTGCATCCTTGCCCTCTTTGGGAACATGAACTTGAAACCAATTAGTACACTTTCCATAGCTTACAGACTGTCCTTTCTATTTTAAACTTTCATCCTGACCCAATCTAGTATCTCATAGTAGCCAAAGTGATTTAAATTTATTAAAATATAATTTAAAAAATCTTATAACTTGGTTTTCACAGAAATTAACACGTACCAAAGATTTGATTCAATTCATTTATTAACAAGGGAACCAGTCAGATGGTAAGCCTCACTCAAGTGACAATCTATACAGTCAATAGACTGCTTAACTGTTTTTGCTAATAGATATAAAACTGACTAATTTCCTAATAAGGCCATGAGGCTGTAATCTTTGGGATTATCTTTTCTAATACTCAAAGTTCGAAATTTACAAGTTAACCCCTAACATCACAATGTTGGGCTATAACTGAATAATGAAGGGCAAACTCAAATGCAGGTATGTTCTTCTATATTGTTAAAGAATTCCTTGGTGAATCTGTGATACAGTTATGAAGACAATGAACTCATTACTACACTCCATTTCCAAGCTAAGTCAGGGCCTGTATGAGTTACAGAAGATACCCAGGGTGCAAACTTGAAGGAGATGTGCACTGTTGGGTCACACAAGTGCGGGAGAAACCTAGAGTGAGCGCCTCTTGAAGGTGTGTAACCTAGGTACCGCTTTTGCTTCACCTTAGATCTGACCCCATTGCCAATTTTTGAACAAGTTTCCCTAACTTGCATATAAGTCTGATGATACAGTCATTTCTGACTCTCAGTTAATCTCGGGACAAAGTCCTTTTTTGGGCACAGACAAGGTTGCTTGTGTTTGGAATGTTCTTGCTTATTCTACTCTCCTGCTGTAAGGTATGGGTCACAGAAATTTGTTCCCTTTCATTTTGGGCCTTTGAATTTGCTTTCCCATTGAGTGGGAAACATAATTTCTTCTGATCCAACATAATTTCTTCTGACCCAGGAGAAATTATATCAACAGGTCCTCCAAGTTTCATTTCTTTGTTTTTTTTTTTTAAATTGAATTCTTTATTGATATGTTTTATATACAGCTCACAATCACACTCAAATTTGGGGAATTTGTACCAGTATATGATACAAGTTAATTGTCATTTTTACACATATCCCTGCCCATTCCTCAACCCTCCACCCCCTACATACATATTATTTCTTTTTCTTTCCAAATCATATTTATTCTTTCTCCTCATTGCTTTCCCTTACCAAATTCCCTATGAATATTTCCTATTTCACTAAATCTATCATACATTTAGAACTCATTTACATCTACAGATTCTCATACCAGAGAAAAGATACAGTATTTACATATCTGTGATCTATTTATTCCACTTATTAATGTGTCCTCAAGGTGTATCCATTTGCACATAAATGAATGAAACTTGTCATTCTTTATGGCAGAGTAATACTTCATCTTATTTTTAAAACCACATCTTCTTGTGCAGTGTTGGTGGTATAGTGGTAAGCATAGCTTCCTTCCAAGTTTCATTTCTTGTAGGAAGCTTCTTTTGACTCCCTTTCTTCATGTGAGAATTAGATGACTGAACACTTTTGTGCTTCCAACCACCTCCTTAGTGCCTAATACTTAAAGCATTATTGTACTTTCCAAACATGGTCACAGATTCTTTCTATCCCCTGTGCCTATTCCCTTAGGATATGGCTCTGTAACTCCTCCCATCACAAGATCGAGACTATTTTTCCAGTATCTGTGTCTGTGCTTGCCCATGTGTCACTTCAGCCAATGAGACTGTAGAAAATATGGTGCAAGAAAAGAATCTGCCCGCATGTGCTGCTCTTGCAGTCCCTGATACCACCATATGAACAAGTCCAGGCCACCTACTGAAGGATGAGAGATACATGGAGATTCTGTCTTCCCAGACAAATGTTATATACATTTTACAGTACTTTGTTCTTCTCCACTCATAGCAGTAAGGGCAGAAATTTCACAGCTATTTATTAGTCTAGTCTGCTTAAAAAATAGTAGTGATTCTAAGTATGATTTTTCTAGCTAAAAACTCAGTATTTCACATGTCACTAAAGCAACAAGCTTTATGGCCATAACAACTCTTGAAAATCACCATTCCCCATATGTCAAATCAGGAAAATCAAAAGTGCTGGAAAATATGGAGAGGGGATAAAAAGTCATGTTTCATTCTTAGATTTTTTTTCTAAGATATGGTTTTGGCCATATTTACCCGAGCTCCATGTGTCAATAACACATATACACAAGATGGATGACCTCCGAGACAGGCTTCATGGAGTGGAGACACCTGATCTGTTGTGTTCAGGTTGACAGGCCACCCCTGGCAGACAGAAAATGAACAGAATAAGGGCACAAAGCAACGGTTCTTGGGGTTGGCTTTCAAACTATTACTCCATTACTGTGACAGCACTCTACATGTGAGCAGTATATAAAATGTACCAATAAAGAATTCAATTTAAAAAAAACATGTTGTTCTTGTGGTAAAACCACTAAAGAAAACAGTTTGGCGCTGTCTATTGGAGCTAGTGATATACATGCCTGCAGCCCACTGATTTCACTCTTAGTTGTCTACGCTCAAGAAATGTGGACATAGATAAATACACAAGAAGATTCCCAACAACATTAATTATGACAGCTCAAAACTACAAATAACATGAATATCTATCAATAGCCAAATAGACCATCAATTTCAAAACTGCCTATGATTTTTGTTTCTCCTTTTGCTCCTCCTCTCATCTTTTACCCATGCAGTCCTGCCAAGACTGTTTTCTGAAGATCACCAGTGATTTTTTTCTTGTCTAATCAGTGCACAGTACTTTTCCCCCCATATCCCTCAGCCTCTGAATTTGCTGTTTGTCTTGACCTCATGAAACCTCTCTTCTGATTTCTAAGCTACAACTCTAATTTCCATCCTGACTCTTGTCTTTTTCCTCTTTACATCTCCCAAAATAGGAAGCCTGTCAAGAATCTTCCCTCAAATGTTTTTTCTTTTCTCTCAATACTTTCTGCATCACACACGCGCGCGCGTGCGCACACACACACACACACACACACACAAATTACTTTCAAATCTGAATCTCCAGCCCTGGTAGACTCTAATCCCCACCAAGACATAACACCTAGAGACTTTGCTAGCAACAAAAATTCAGCCTTTTCCTATCTAAAAAAATGCTCCTTAACTTTCCAACCCTAATTTTCTTAGTGGCCCCACCATCTCGTTTCATACTTAGAATAGCAATCTTAAAAGGAAGAATAGAAGACTGAGTCCCAAGGCCAAATATTGACACCAGCACTTGGCAAGCACAGCGAACTTGGGCCAGTTATTTATCCCTTTAACACTCAATTTCCTCAGCTGTAAAATAGACACATTGCATCTACCTTATAAGAATATTATGAGGACTAAAATTATATGTGAAAAATTTTTAGGATGCAGTAACTTCCAGGAAGTTATTATACAAGATTTCTTCTTCTTTGTCAATTAGCCTTCCATGATGAGCTGGCACATTTGAAAGATTGGAAGTGTTAGAATGACAGGGTCTTTGCTTATTTCTTCTTTAATAGTAACTTAGCACTTTAAGGATTACAGACAAAAATAGAAAGTTTTATACGAGCTGTTAAAAAGCCAATCTACACCTCTTGCTTAAGGGAAACCTTATGGAGAAGGTTCTCAATCCTAACTACTCATCAGAATCACCCAGGGAGCTTTGGAAAAGTCTTGACATCCAGGCTGCATCCCAGAGCAATACCAATGAAACCAGTGTAGGTATTTTTAAGGGCAGCACAGCTGCTAATTAATAATCTTGATAGAAAAACACCTGAATTACAGTCACTGCTATAACTAAGTGGTTAGGTGGTGGTCTTAATTGCATCTACCAAAGTAACAAATCACTATTTTTAAATGAATTTTCATTGAAACGCAACAGATATGAAAACTTCAAAGATCCTATGAATAAATCCCAGTGAATTATCACAAAGAAAATTTGCCTGTGTGAACACTACACAGAAAGAAGAAATGAACATTACTACAGGCCTATATATGCCTGATCCAGCCTACAGCCCATCTGTTGTCCCCAGAGGTATTCATGAAACTAACTGTAACACCTTGAATTAGTTTCAAATCTAGAACATCATATTACAGCATCACAGTAACTGATCTATATGCACAATGCATTATTATGTCTGTCTTTTATTCAAAATGCTGGTCATGTTCATTCCTTCATCCATTTTCACTGCTGTATATAGTTTTTTTCAACAATAGATGCAGCTTGGATTTGGAATGTTCCTCTAAGGCACAGGTACTAAAGGCTAGGGTCCCAACCTGCAGGGCTCTTAGAAAGTGGCAAAACCCTTAAGTATTGGGGCCAGTGGGAGGAAGTTAGGTCACTGGAGTATGCTTTTTGAGTGAATATTGAATCTCTGTCTGTCTGTCTGTCTGTCTGTCTCTCTCTCTCCCTTTCTTTCTTCCTCCTTCTCCTTCCCTCCTGCCCACCCTCTTAGTTAACAAAATATATATTTCCTTTTCCCTTAATGTTGGACTTGGCCACATGACTTGCTTTGACCAATGGGGTGTTAGTGTATTGCCACAAGCAAAGATGGGATGTACTATATTCTCATATGACTGAGCTTCCCCTGCTATTCTCTGACCTTTGCCAAATGAGGAACATGTCTCAGGTAACCAGTGGTCCAAAAGGAATGGAAGGCAAGAGCAGCAGCTGCACAGAGCCTACTGCTTGGAGCTGAGCCCAGAAAAGCCCAGTTTAGATGGGCTGGTCCGAACAGTCATTAGCGAGAAATCACAGTTACCATATTATTCCACTGAGTTGGGGGGTGGTTTGTTGCTGAGTTTTGAGGTGACCAACAGAGGAGTTTATTAGAATGCTCATCTAACAAAGGCAGAAATCAAGGTTCCAATATGATAATTCACTTGAATAATGTGATAGAGCTCAAAGACATGGTTCTGGCTGGTGGTCATTCAGTAAACACGTAAATATTGAATATAAATGTGTATCTGTCCAAATGTAGTGAGTTACACATAAAAGCTGCAATGACCATTTTTATTCTATCAAAAAGGTTAAATATTTCATTTTATCAGAGAAGCAGTCTAACTTCTTTTACTTACATTTAAGTATTACTGAAACATGATCACTGTGTGGTCCTTGGACAGACCACTTGACCATTTGGGAGAAGGATCAAAATCAGCTTTATAGCTGGTGACTTTCAAGTGATTCACCTCACTTTGAAAGCACCAGTTTTACACATTTATGTTACTATGGGAGGGGGAACAGCAGCTGTAGTCACCAGAGAAACAGTCATTAATGTAACATAATTACATAACAGTGGGGCGATGAAGGAGGAGCAAGGGCTTTGCAGGGCTTTCCCAGATCTCCTTGCTCTACTGAGTTTGTGAACTTACAATATATCTTTCTTATCAAGCAGAGTTACATGGTTAACCCATAATTGCCCATTTTTACACTGGGAGACAGATTTCACTCTGATTATAATCTATATTTCCATTTACAGGAGGCTGCTGCTATGAAAAATAGCTTAAGATAGTGGCCTTGTGTACTAAAATCTTTCTTTACAAACTGTTTTCTTATAGGAAGTTCTCTTAATCTAGATGGGCCCATGAACATGGGTTTTTATGAAAGCATTTTAACTAACTTCTACTCAAAATTGTCCATGTTCTTCAATTAAGAATCTTGATAACAAAACAGTTAAAGCAGTTTTTAGTGCTATCACCAATAGAAATCACACATTTTAATCTGTTATGATTGTTGCTGATCTCTAAAATATCACCAGATATAAGCTCATCTTACTTAGAAATCATGCTATTACTAGAATTACCACTAGATCTTCTGTGATGAATTATTTTAAAATTCTAAATATTATTATGTCACACATTAGTTTGAATACTTTGGTAGTTTTCCTCTGTTACATTTTGCAGAATTAAAACTTTACTCTGAAAAAGGAGTCCACTAGACTTTGCAAGATTGCCAAAGAAGAAATTCTAACTTAATACATTGCCATCTTAGAGAATAGAACTTTCTGAAAAACCTTAACATTTTGAATGTTGACTTAAGCTCTTTTCTTAAAAGTGATTTTGTGTAGATTTCCAGCAACTTCAAAACCAGCCAAACGCCAATAACTATGTACTGAATTACACCTGAGGAGCAGAAGAAGGAAAATTAAACTGCTCAGAGTTGTGGTCAACAAGGGCTCGGGCAAAACTGAAAATGTCTTTGACATTACAACGCTACATGTTTTAGAAGGTATTTTCAAGCACTTATTTTACAGCAGGCATCTTCATCTTGAGCTTTGCTGATATCTGGGGCTGGATAATTTTTGATGAAGAGGGCTGCCTTGTGCACTGTAGGACAGTTAGCAGTTCCCACCCACAAAGTGTCATTTTTCCCACCACCCCAGTGCAACAGCCCTAACAACCACCCATAGCTCCAGAGCTACGAAGTGCTTCCTGAGGGGCATAACTGCTGCGGTTGAGAAGCACTATTTTACATGATAACTTGTAAGAACCCAATTTATTAAATAAAGTGGAAGCAATTTAAATGTATTAATTTGCCAGTTATTCATTTAACAGATATTTAGCATAGCACCTACTATGTGCTCATGATTATACTAAACTCTGGCATTATAGAAGCCTCCAGAGAAAGAAATGGTTATTTAGATAGGGTTCACTTCATTTTGCTTAAGAAGAAATTGGTGTCTTCCTGTCAGTGTATGATTTCCTTTTCCTGAGTTTAGTGTAGCAATAGGAAGTGCTTAATTTTACCATTCCATTTCAGAGAGCTACCTGTTTGATGAGGTTCGTCAGATAGCACAGACGGCCATGGATCGCAGCTTCATGCACCGGAGACCAGTAGGACACAATGTCTGTATGAAAAGAGAGGAGTAAGTTACAGCTTGGTAATGTACTCAGATGAGGAGGTTCATCCTTGCCCATTGATAAGAGCATAATAGGTACCTAGCGGGGAAATAGAAATCACCTAACCAAAATCCTATTACAGATCTTTGCGGTTTCTTCCATGCATTGATGGTTCCTGCGAATGGTTTATTTGAAATGTCTGAATAGCTGAAAAATCACAGCTAGTGTCCAAACTGACAACAAGAGAGGGTGGCGTGTAAAATGAAATAAGTTGGGCCCAGAACGACACATACTGTGTTATCTCACCCACACGTGGGAGGGAAAATAGCAGAGAAGAGAGTGGTGGCAACTAGAGGATGGCAAGAGCGGGGTAGGGAGGGTAAGGCCAGGCTGATCAATAGGGCCAAATTACAGTTTAGAAGAAGCAGAAAGTTCCAGGGTGCTACTGGACAGTAGGGCGCCTACAGAAATGGTAAAGTGCTGCATGTTTCCAAAGGCAAGAGAAAGGATTCTGCATCTTTTTGCCACAAAAAAAGGGAAATGTTTGAGGAGATTGGTCTGTTTAACCTAATTTAAACATTACATAATATATACATCTATCAAAACCATCATATGGTAATTCATTAATACATACATTTTAATTTTACCAGCTAAGAATAAATTAATTTAAATTGTACAAATTTTTTAAAAGAGGAAGCTTGAGATGACAGAGGATAATCCATTTTTATAGTAGGTTCAAAGGCAAATGGCCCATTTAATTATTTAATTAAGCAAGAGCTTTGCTAATTCCAACGTAATGTGTTGAGCTATGGCTGCCACTCTAGTTGCTTGCATAAAATAAAAACTTTTCTCTTTAGTAAAGAGTGCCACATATTAATAGTGGCATTATGTAACTACACACATTAAGTTTGGAAACAAATCTAAACAGAAGCTTATCTATATATATAGAGTACAGAGATCATATAGATCCCAACATTGGGTGCAAATCAGAGTTCAGCCTGATTGGAACCTGAGACACTACAGTGCCTCAAAGGCACTATATCGATGTGATTAAAAGAAAGTTCTGAATTCAAACCCACTTGACTTCCCAGCTGCGGGTCCCTGAACAGGCTCTGATTCTCAGTTTCCCTTTTGGTTAAATGAGGAAAACAATATAATTATCCATGGCTACTATTATTATCTTTCCCTAACACTAAATGAAGTGTTTATTATACCCCACAGTCACTGCTATTTGAGGGTCTACAACCATACAGGAGGAATACAAACTCTTAGAAGAGAAGCCCATAAACCTTACCCCAACATGTTAAGTGATTTCCTTGTGCCTTCCAATTTCATGTGGGTGTAACTGAGTGAGACATAATGCATACACAGACACAGACCAAACTTTCTCATCTCGAGCTGCATCTGAATTCCAGAAAGTCAGAATGGATGGAGGCCTGCCTGGGTTGGCCTCAACATCACTGTCAGCTCTGTCTGTTTTGGTAAACACACAATGTATGAGCAAGGCAGACTGAAATGATATCAGTTTTGCTTTGCCAAGAAGTTCTAAGAAAACCAAGAGAACCAAAGAAGTTTCTACTACCCCACAAACTGGAAGGCCTCGAAGAGACAAGAACAGTTCGTACTTCCACATGTTGGCAGAAGCCTGCCTGCCACCTGGAGCCATCAATGTCCTTGAAAATCTGTCCCAGTGAGCAGACTACTGTCCTTCCACATGGATTCATTAGCTGTTAGTACATAAGAGGAAACTGAATGAGCCCACACACAGCCCAGCCAGTGCTTGCTTTCTGGGGTCACTAAAGTCTTAAGACAAGACATCTTGAATGAACTGGCATTTCCTACCTTCAAACCATTATGCTCCATAGATACTCAGTGTCCTCACAGCATTGTCTGTGGTTCTTAATTCTTACAGGAAAAATATTGCTACTTCTGGGGCCTGGAGTCTAAAATGCAGGCTACCTATAAATAAAATGTAGTCTATCTATACAATTAATATTTGACCAAAGAAGGGATGAATGATTTAGATTCAAATTAGAATTAAATGGATAGCTAATCCACCTTGTTGTTGCTGATAATACAAATGCCATTTGTACAAAATCTTGAGTGAGAAGAGCCAGAAAAATGAGAAAGATTTTGAAAATAAGTTTTAAATAGATTTCCAGATGTACCTTAATGGATCACTTGTGTGTGATGATTAGTTCATTTTCTCTTCCATCGCTCAGCTGCTAAAAAAATATACCTGCCATCCCCCTCAACCTTCTGAAATCTACTTAAAATTATTAGAGTCGACAGCCTCAACAGTCTAGGGAGGTAATTTAGGTCCTAAATTATAACTGTGTTCAGATTTTATAAAAGTGTCACAATCATACTATTAATGCAGACAGAAATGGTGTTTAATTTCTACTCATTCAATATGAAACCATTACTCCTCCTACTTAAAGCAAATAATTATGTACTTCTCTAAGGGAAGCACAAGGGCTACCTGATGTTCTGCATTCATACAGAATGTAGCATTTACACAGCAACAGCAGCATGTGTCTTTCAGCAGTATAGGGTCTGTCCTGGAGCTCAGAGTAGGGCTGGACAATATTATTATCTGTATCCACTTGGCTACTTAACACTTTTATTGAGCTATTATTCTCATAACATACAATTTACCCATTCAAAGTCCACAATACGATGTTTTTCATTACATTCACCACAGCCAACAACACAATCAATTTTAGAACATTTCTTCACCCCCAAAAGAAATCCTGTGCCCCTTAAGCATTCACCACACATTTCCACTTCCCCCAGGCCCTGGCAACCATCGATTTGCTTTCTGTCTTTATGGATTTTTCCCACTCTAAACATTCTATGGAGATGAACCCAGGTAAAATGTGCTGCTTTGTGACTGATCCCTTTCATTAAGCATAATGTTTCCAGGCCTGTAGTCATTATACTTCATCCCTTCTTTGGTCAAATATTAATTGTATAGATAGACTACATTTTATTTATTCATTCAACAGTCAATGGATATTCGTGTTATTTCCATGTTTTGGAAATTATTAATAGTGCTGCTGCAAGCATTCATGTGCAAGTTTTGAATGGATGTATGGTTTGGATTCTCTTCTGTATATATGAGTAGATTTTGTGTGTGACATTGTAATACGATATCTAGCCTTCAGAGACTATTTTTTAATGTGGATGCATCACTTTATATTCCTGTTAGCAGCGTTTGAAGCATCCTTTTGTAATTTAAAGTCATGTTATTCTAGGGTTTGTTAAGCATGTCACAATGTGACATGCTCCTGCCCAGAACAAAAATAGGCCATTTGAAACCTAAATATATTTATTTATACAATGATTTCAACCTCAGCATCTCTCAGAAAAATTGAATGATTATGTAAAAATCCAAACAGTGACAGTGAGTAGGTTAACATTTTTCTAACATTCAGAGAACATGCTTTGGGCATGCATGTGTGTGGGTATGCACATGCATACACAAACTGATGCACAGTTTAGCCAGCACTTTAGCTTACATCATGCATTGGCCCACACATTCTCTTTTACAGTAGAAAACACTGAACAGATAGTTAACACAAGCACCTCATGAAATCCAAAATAAGGGCTCTGGCTGAGAGGACCTGGTAAGTGCTTCTCCAGAACCACATCTCAAACAGACAATGAACAACAGGCTAAATACACACCAGTTTTACTCAGAAGCAGCCTTCCCTGGAACTGGCAGCTGCAAAGAAAAAAAAATAAGCAAGAAATGGGACCTGTTTTTCTGCCAGAACATGATAGTGCTCACCACAGAGGATTATCCAATCAATGACGGGAAAACTCAAGTCTACAATATCCTTTTCCATTCACTGCACCAATGTCTTTGAAACTCAAGGGTCTTTACCTGTATGCTATGCATTGTACAAGTCCCTGGGCACATATTAAGGATTCTTAAAATTTTTTCAGTATTTCCCAAATTCTTGCTCAGTCATGGTCTATTGATTTTGCTGCAAAAGATGGATACCAATTCAGGTCACTGGTGACATCATGAATCTAGCAGTGTATCTCATAGGTGAAATGGGGCAGGGAGCTCTCATAACAAAACCATTCCACAAGTCATCCAATTAGTGCCATTAAACTTACCTTTTAGAAAACCGTGCCTCCATCAAACCTACAATACATTAAGAAGGCTGCTATTTCACTTTTATTACACTTTCTGGATTGATTTCTAAAATTTCCATTATTTCAGGAAAGATTTAAAATGCCCTAATTGATACATTCTGAAAAGAACTATTACCAAGGCTCTGAGAGCCCTTGTGAATGCTGGGAAGTAGCATAAATTTATCTTGGGAACATTTTGTAAGGTCAAGAGAAGAGAAGTTGGGTTGCTGGAGAGATGGGATCATTCACCTTCAGTCTTCAGGATGTGATAAGGGTGGGTTCAGTGGCACAAACCTATACTGGAGAGGATCTGGATGCAGTGTTTACAATTACAGGGAATCTTGGCTTGAATCCAGGACAAACAAGAGGAGAGAAAGAAAGATAAATTAAGGCCCAAAGTCAGAGACAGAAAAATCCATTGAGACAACTCTTAAGCAAGTTAGTCCTGTTCACTACAATTCTTTCTTCTCTCTCTCTCTCTCTCTCTCTCTCTCTCTCTCTCTCTCTCTCTCTCTCTCTCTCTCTCTCTCTCT
>PVIC010048459.1:0-13499 GCA_004025085.1 Thryonomys swinderianus | reverse complement strand
TAGTATGTTTATAATGATTTTGGGGTGTGTATTCTTGGAGAAGTTTGGTCTGTAGTTTTCTTGTGATAGTTTTGCTATCCCTGGATAATACACATTTCACATAGTGTTGTATCCTCTTACAGCTTTTGGAAGAATTTATGAAGAATTGGTACTAACTTCCCTTTATTTGATAGAATTCATTGGGAAGTTTAAAAAGCACCTGGGATTTATTTTGTATGTAAGTTTTGTAATTAGTAATTATGTATCTGCAATTGTATGTGTATTTAATTTTTTTTACTTGTTCCTGAGTTTCAGTAGACAGCATCTTTGCAGGAGTTTCTGCTTTTGTTTAAGTTATTTGAATTGCCAGCAGACAGTGGTCATGGTATTTCTACACAGTCATGCCTCACTCAGTGATAGGGATATCCTCTGAGAAAACTGCCATTAGTCAAGTTTGTTATTCATTTTACCATAGAATGTACTTACACGAACACTTACTACCTTAGATCCTAGGTGATACTGTCTTAAGTGGTGATTATGTTGCATATCAATGTAATCTTTTTTATTTCTGTAAGGTCAAAAGACACATTTCCTCTCTTATTCCTGATTTTAGTTTCTTGAGTCTGTTTTTCTTTAGGGAGTTTAATGTAAGGTGTATTAATTTTGTTAATTATTTTTAAATTGAATTCTTTATTGGCACATTTTATATGCAGCTCACAACACACTCAACATTGGGGAATTTGTATCAGTATAAGACACGAGTTAATTCTCAGTTTTACCCATATCCAACCCACCCACAACCTTCACCCACTATATATATGTGCTGTCTTTTTCTTTTCAAATCATATTTACTCTTTCCCCTCATTACTTTTCTCTACCACATTCCCTTGAATATTTCCTATTTCACAACATCTATCATACATTCTAGAACTCATTTACTTCTACAGGTTCTCATACCAGAGAAAGGATACAGTATGTACATATCTGTGATCTATTTATTTCACTTATTTGTATGTCCCCAAGGTGTGTCCATTTGCACATAAATGACTCAAACATGTCATTCGTAATGGCAGAGTAATACTCCATCTTATAAAAAACCACATCTTCCTTACCCTGTCAGTCTCCAGTTGATGGACATCTGGGTTGTTTCCAAGTTATCATAAACTGAGCTGCTACGAACATGGGCGCACATATCCTTGCAAAATGATTCTTTTAATTCCTTTGAGTATATTCCTAGCAGGGGAATAGCAGGGTCAAATGGGACCTCTAATCCTAGTTTCCTGAGAAATCTCCACAGTGATCTCCACAATGGTTGGACAAGTCTACAGTCCCACCAACAGTGGAGAAGGGCTCCTTTTTCCCTGAAGCCTCACCAACATTTAATGCTGGTTGATTTCACACTAGCAACCATTCTTTGTAGAGTGAGATGAAATCTCAGTATTATTTTCTTCTGCAACTCTTGAATGATCAGTGACGTTGAACATTTCTTCATATGCTTCTTGGCTGGTTTGATTTCTGCATCAGAGAAGTGTCTGTTCATTTCAGATGTCCATTTTTGAACTGGGTCTTTAAACTTGGGGGACTGATCTGTTTAAGTTCTTTATATATTCTAGATAGTAGCCCTTTGTCTGAGAAACAGCTAGCAAAGATTTTTTTTCCCCATGTTATTGGTTGTCTTTTAGCTGTGCCACTGTGTTTTTTTTTTTTTTTTTTTTTTTTTTTTTTTGCTGTGCAGAGGCTTTTTAGTAGGATGGGAATCTACTTTGTTCCCAACAAGCCAATTTGTTGATTTTTTCTGCTAGTTCTCATGCTATAGAGGTTTTGTTCATGAAATCTCTGCCTAAGCCAATGTTTCCAAGAGTTTTACCTCACCTGTTTTGCAGCAGGTTTATTGTTTCTGTTTTAATGTTTAGGTCTCAAATCCATTGTGATTTTAGTTTGGTACATGGTGAAAGAGATAGTTCTAGCTTTAGTTTTTGGTAGGTTAAAGCCCAGTTTTTCCAGCACCATTTGTTAAAGAGGCTGTCTTTCCTCCATTGAGGATATTTGGCTCCTTTGTCAAAGATGAGGTGGTGGCTTAGTGTATCTGAAGTTGTTTCTGGATTTTCTAATCTATTCCACTGGTCCTTGGGTCTGTTACTTTGCCAATATCATACAGTTTTTTTTTAATCACAGTTGCTTTATACTACAGTTTTAAATTGGGGATTGTAATACCCCTGCCATGTTGTGGTTGCTTAGAATTGCTTTTGTTTTTCTGTCTCTTGTGGCTCCAGATGAAGTTTTGGATTATATTCTCTACTTCTGTGAAGTAAGGTGTTGGGATTTCAATCAGAATTGCATTGAATCTGTACAGTAGTTGTGGGAGTATAGCCATTTTGACAATTTTGGTTCTCCCTACCTAGGAACAAGGGATGTCTTTCCATTTTCTGATATCCTTTTCTATCTCCTTTTAAAGAGTCCTGTAGTTTTCAGAGTAGAGGTCTTTCACCTCCTTTTTTAAATTCGTTCCTAGATACTTCATTTTTTTGGATGCTATTTTGAATGGGAGTGACTCCCCAATTTTTCTTTCAGTGAGTCTGTCTGTATATACAAAGATTGTTGATTTTTGCATTGACCTTATATCCAGCTACACTACTAAATTTGGCAATTAAATCTAGCAGTCCTTTGGTTGTCTTTTTAGGATCCTCTATAGAGGATCATATCATCAGCGAATAATGACAGTTTAACTTCTCCTTACCTATCTTTATTCTTTTATTTCTTTTTCTTACCTAATTGCTGTGGCTAATGTTTCCAGCACTATTGAACAAAAGTGGTGACAGAGGACATCTTTATCTCATTCCTGATCTTAGTGTAAAAGGTTTCAGTGTTTGCCCAGTTAGTATGATGCTGGCTCTTGGTTTCTCATAAATACCTTGTATTAATTTGAGATAAAGTCTGTCTATTCTGATTCTCTATAGGATTTTGATCATTAATGGGTGTTGGATTTTGTCATATGGTTTTTGTGCATCTATTGAGATGGCCATATGGTTTTTGTCCTTGAGTCTGTTAATATAGTGTATTGCATTAATTGATTTATGCATGTTAAACCAGCCTTGCATCGGGAAGGCTGATTTTTATAAAGTTCTTTATGTACTGTAGATAGTAGCCTTTTGTCTGAGAAACAGCTGGTGAAAATTTTTTCACATATTTTCATTTGTCTTTTCTCTCTGCTGGTGGTTTCTCTTGCTGTGCAGGAGCTCCTTAATGAGATCTAGGTTTTTTTTTTTTTTTTTTGAGACAGGGTCTCGCTTTGTAGTTCAGGCTGGATCTGAGCTCACTGTGTAGCCTAGGCAAGCCTCAAACTCAGCAATCCTCCTGTCTTGGCCTCCCGAGTGCTGGGATTACAGGCATGAGCCACCATGCCCAGCAATGTTGTATGTAGCTACCAGGATCGAACTCAGGACCTTGTGCTTGTGAGGCAGGCACCGGAACCATTGAGCTAAATCTCTGGCCCGAGATCCTAGTTTTTGATTTCTTCTGCTAGTTCTTATGCTATAGAGGTTTTGTTCATAAGGTCCTTCCCTAAGCCATGTCTGTAAGAATTCTACCCAACCTGTTTTGCCCCAGTTTTATTGTTTCTGTTTTAATATTTAGGTTTTCATCCACATTGATTTTAGTTTAGTGCATGGTTAAAGATATAACTCTAGCTTTCATCTTTAGTTGCTTGAAACCAAGGTTTAACAGCTCCATTTGTTAGATTATCTTTCTTCCATTGAGGATATTTGGTTCCTTTGTCAAAAATGAGGTGGCTTAGTATATCTGGAGTTTGTTTCTGGATCTTCTCCTCTGTTCCACTGATCCTCAGGCCTGTTACTTTGCTAGTACCATGTAGTTTTTGTCACGGTGGCTTTAAAGTGTAGTTTCAAATTGGGGATCCTGATATCCCCTGCCATGTCCTTGTTTCCTAGAATTACTTCTGCTATTCTAGGTCTCTTGTGGTTCCAGATGAATTTTTGGATTATTTTCTCTATCTCTGTGAAATATGCTGTTGGGATTTCAATCAGGATTGCAGTGAATCTATATAGTAGTTTTGGGAGTATAGACATTTTGATGATTTTGGTTCTTCCTATCCAGGAACAAGGGATGTCTTTCCATTTTCTGATATCTTCTTCAGTCTCCTTTTTCAGCAGGTTTTAGCTTTCAGAGTAGAGGTTTTTCACCTGTTAGATTGATTCATAGATATTTCATTTATGATGCTATCGTGAAAAGAATTGATTCACCAATTTCTCTCTCAGTGAGTCTGTTGTTTGTTTATACAAAGGCTGTTGATTTTTGAGCATTGACCTTGTATCCAGCTATACTACTAAATTTGCCAATTAAGTCTAGCAGTCTTTGGGTTGAGATTTTAGGATTCTATATAGAGTATCATATCATCAACAAATAATGACAGTTTCACGTCTTTCTTTCCTATCTTTATTCCTTTTATGTCTTTCTCTTGTCTAATTACCATGGCCAATGTTTCCAGCACAATATTGAATAGGAGTGGTGATAGTGAGCATCCTTATCTTATTTCTGGTCTCATTCTGAAAGATTTTAGTTTTTGACTATTAAGTTTGATGCTGGCTGTTGGTTTCTCCTAAATAGCTTTAATCAGTTTGAGATAAAGTCTATTCCATTTTTTCTGTAGGGTTTTGATCATGAATGGGTGTTGGATTTGGTCAAATGCTTTTTCTATAGCTAATGAGATGACTATATGGTTTTTATTCTTGAGTCAATATAGTGAATTATGTTTATTTATTTATATATTTTGAATCATATTTGCGTCCCTGGGATGAATCCAACTTGGTCAGCATGTGTTATCTTCTGTATGATCTCTATATTTTGTTTGCCATTATCCTATTGAGGAGTTTTGCATCACTGTTTGTTAGGGATATTGGCCTGTAGTTCTTTTTTGGTTAGGTCTTTCTCTCCTTTTTGTATCAATGTAATGGTTGTTTCCAGGAATGAATTTGGAAGAACTACTTCTCTTTCGATTTTATTAAAAAGTTTGAGAAGTGGTGGCATTAACACTTCTTTAAGAGGTTTATAGTTTCAAATTGGGGATTTTTTTTTTTTGAGACAGGGTCTCGCTTTGTAGTTCAAGCTGGCTCTGAGCTCACTATGTAGTCCAGGCAAGCCTGGAACTCAGCAATCCTCCTGTCTCTGCCTCCCGAGTGTTGGGATTACAGGCGTGAGCCACCACGCCTGGCACTGTGGTATGTGGTATTGATTACTGGTGGGCGTGAGTCTCCATGCCCAGCATTGTATATGGTAACCAGGGATCAAACTCAGGACCTTGTACTTGCGAGGCAGGCGCTGGAACCACTAAGCTAACCCTCTGGCCCTCAAATTGGGGATTGTGATAACCCCTGCCATTCCTTTTTTCCTTGAATTACTTTTGCTATTCTAGGTCTCTTGTGGTTCCAGATGAATTTTTGGATTATTTTCTCTAGCTCTGTGAAATATGCTATAGGGATTTCAATTGGGACTGCATTGAATCTATATAGTATTGTGGAAGTTTAGCTATTTTGATGGTATTGGTTCTTCCTACCCATGAACAAGGGATGTCTTTCATTCTCTAATATCCTCTTCAGTCTTGTTTTTAAGAGTGTTGTAGTTTTTAGAGTAGAGGTCTTTCACCTCCCTTGTTAGAGTGATTCCTAGATATTTCATTTTTTGGATGTTATTGTGAAAGGAATTGACTCACCAATTTATCTTTCAATAAATCTATTATTTGTATAAAATGCTATTGATTTTTGGGCATTGACCTTGTATCCAGCCATGCTACTAAATTTGGTGATTAAGTCTAGCAGTTGTTTGGTGGAGTTTTTAGGATCTTTTATTTAAAGTGTCATGTTATCAGCACATAATGACAGTTTAAATTCTTTTTTTCCTTTCTTTATTCCTTTTACTTCTTCCTCTTGTTTAATTGCTGTGGCTAATGTTTCCAGTACTATATTGAACAGGAGTGGTAATAGTGGACATCCTTGTCTTATTCCTGATTGTAGTGTGAAAGGTTTCAGCTTTTCACCATTTAGGATGATGCTGCCTGTTGGTTTCTCATAAATAGATTTTATTAGGTTGAGATAAAGTCCATCTATTCTGATTTTCTGTAGGGGTGTGATCATGAATTGGTATTGGATTTCATCAAATGTTTTTTGTGCATCTATTGAGATGACCATATGGTTTTTGTCCTTACCTTCTGTACTATTGGTGGAAATGTAGACTGGTCTAACCACTATGGAGATCAGTGTGTACATTCCTCCAAAAACTAGGACTAGAGGTCCTTTTTGACCCTGCTATTCCCCTGCTGGGGATATACAGAATAGAACTACAAGATTCATATCATAGTGACATATGTGCCCCCATGTTTATAGCAGGTCAGTTTATGATAGCTAAATGTTGGAAACAACTCAAATGCTCATCAACTCTAGGATGAATAAAGAAGATGTGGTTTTTAAATAAATGGAGTACTGCTCTGCTATGAAATACAATAATTTTGAGTCATTTATACTCAAATGGATGTACCCTAAGGTCATACTTGTAAGTGAAATAGTTCACAGATGTGTAAATATCATATGTTTTCTCTGGTAGGAGAAACTGAAGATGTAAATGAGTTCTAGAATGCACGATAAATATTGTGGAATAGTAAATATTCAAAGCAAAATTAGGTTTTGGGATGAGTAATCAGGTGAAAGAAAAAATGTGATGTAATAAAAGGAAACAAAGCTTATGTATATGGGGCAGGGGGCTGTAGGGTGGGTGGGGGAAGGGAAAAATTAGAATTAAGTCATGTCATATACTGGTACAAATTCTCAATGTTGAGCGTGATCAAAATGTGTATATGGAATGTACCAATAAAGATTCAAATAAAAATGTTTTATAGAATTCAACAGTAAAGCCATCAGGACTGGGTCTTTTCCTTGTCATTCGGTTTTTAAATTACATTTTTATTTTCAGATTGATATGGGGGTGTTTAACATTTTTATATCTTCTTCATCCAACTTTGGAAGTTCATGTGTGTCTAGAAATTTATTCATTTCTTCTGTGTTTTGTATCTTATTGGAGTACAAGTTCTCAAAGTATGTATTTATTATCCTCTGGACTTTTGCTGGATCTGTGGTGATTTTCCTCTTTTCATTTTTAATAGCATGGATTTGAGCCTTCTCTTTGTTTGACTAAGGTTTGTCAATTTTGTTTATGCTTTCAAAGATCCAACTTTTTGATTCATGATTTTTTGTATCAATCTCTTAGTCTGTATTGCATTAATTTCTCCTCTGATCCCTATGATTTCCTCCCTAATACGATATTGTCATATGTCTTTTCTAGTAGTTTGATATTCAGCAGTAGTTTGTTTATATTAGCTTGCTCTGTTTTTCTGGTGTGGGCTTTCACTGCTATGAATTTCTCTCCTAGAACTACTTTGATTGTGTCCTATGAATTCATTTTTTTTTTTTTTTGAGACAGGGTCTTGCTTTGTAGTTCAGGCTGGTCCTGAGGTCACTATGTGGCCCAGGAAAGTCTCGAATTCAGCAATCTTCCTGCCTCTGCCTCCTGAGTGCTGGGATTACAGGGGTGAGCCACCACGTCCAGCACTGTGGTATGTGCTGTTGACTGCTGGTGGGCGTGAATCACCATGCCCAGCACTGTACATGATTACCGGGGATCGAACTCAGGACCTTGCACTTGCGAGGCAGGCGCTGGAACCACTAAGCTAAATCTTCGGCCCCCTATGAATTCTTATATGTTGTATTGGGATTGTCACTTAATTGTAGAAACTCTTCAGTTTTTTCTGTGACACATTGGTTGGTCAGCAGAGTGTTATCCAACTTCCGTGTGTTTGTTAGGATCTTGGAATTTCTTTTGCTATTCAGCTCCAACTTTGAGGCACTGTGGTCTGACAGTGTACATGGGATAACTTTAATTCCTTTGCATTTACTTAAACATGCTTTATGAACTAGGATGTGGCCTGTTTTGGAGAATGATCCATAAGCAGTTGAGAAGAATGTATATTCTGACTTTGTAGGGTGAAATACTGTGTAGACATCTATTAAGTGCCTTTGTTCAAAAGTTTGGTTCAGTTCAAATATTTTGTTATTGACTTTTTGTCCAGTCGATTTGTCTATCTGTGACAAAGAAGAAAGGAGATGGCAAAAATAGAAAAACCAAAGCCAAAAACAAATAACAGTACTAAAATGGATTTTCAGGCCATGACTCTGCTGTCACCTATAGATAATACAGGCAGCAGTGTGCAGATTCAAGTCAATTAGTCACAGGGAGACAGCTGTAGTCCACTAGGATATCAGCTGGATTTTGGCTGTAAGGTCTGATTTGAGCTCCCTAACCTCCAGCAGTCTTGACTTCTGCAAGGTTCAGCTGTAGGAACAAACGTCTCTTTCCCCCAAAATGGGTCCAGAGTTATGTAGGGGGTTTCTGGTCCCACAGACTCACCTATGACTGTAATAACAGGTTTTCTTTACTCTTACAGATGGCTTCAATTTTCATGGACAATTCTAGGAGAGGTCCTCTCTCTGCTATTTACTGCTGTACCAATTCCTAACAGGGGTTTTTAAGGCTAGTGGTGCTTCTGCTTCATAGATTCCAGTGCTTTTTCAGTGGGGCAGATAGGGCATGGGGTTGGCAGAGTGGACTTTATGTTACAGTGGTCTGATGACTGCCACTCGCTGTAGGTCAGAGCCAGGCTTCCAGTTGTAAATTCTTAACAGATTCCCCACTTTTGTTAGGACAGTCTGGCTGCTTTTGTGCAGTGTCTAAACTCTTCTTTAGTTTTAGTTTCATGATTGTATAGAATATAAAGAGTGGCCATACGTGATAGACCAGGCCTCTCCCAGTTTCCAGGGTCCCAAGACTATGTTCGAGCTTTTCACCACTCCTATGGACATCATAGTATCCAGTGTTTCCTTCTAAGTGTCTGGCCAGCTTTGTGACTGCTCTAACTGTATCATTATCTCAGTCAATAATAATAGGTGGCTGGTACTCATTGCTACCCAAAGGCTATTGATGTTCAAGGCTGCCACTGAATCAGGTAGAGGTGGATGGTATAAGGCAAGTGATAACCTCTGGTCTAATTAAAGTTCAGTCATTTTTCTTCAGCAGACATGCACCATTTATTGAAAAGCTTTTTTAAATTTCTGGTGTTTTGGAAAAGGTGATCTTGATATTTTTGACAATGTTTTCACTGCTTCTGTGGCAGAAGTTCCATTCTATCTTTTTTGATTTTATGTTTTTGCTTTTCATATATGTAACTTAAAGTTTTCTAGTGTCCACATTAAAAAAGTAAAAAGGAACAAATGAAATTCATTTTGATTATATATTTTATTTAATTATATATATCTAAAAGATTTAAAGTTCAAAATGTAAAATTGCTATAAAATTGATGGTGAAGTATTTTACATTTTTCCTGTACCATGGCTGTCAAATCTGATATGTACTTTTTAGTTTCAACTCATCTCAATTTGGAATATTTTCGTAAAGTTTTCAGTAGCTATAAAAGAGTAGTGGATATTGTAATGACTAGAATCTTAGAAAACAGATGAATAGGTAGATATTTTGATAATTCAATCTTCTTTTTCTTCTTTCCTTACCAGGAATTAAAGTGAAAAATGAAAGTGAAAAAACATTACTATGTTTACTTTCTAGTTCCTTACTACTCCTCTGGTAGGCTGAATAGTGGCCCTGAAAGCTATCAACATGCTTCTCCCCATAATCTCTAAATGCCAGTTTAACTGAAAATATTTCAATTCTTAAAGGAAAACAACCTCCAAACCAGACTGATGTACCCTGAAATGCTATTCTTCAAAGTTGATGTAGAGTTGGGGATGTAGCTCAGTGATGCCATGCCTGCCTGGCAAGTGCATGGTCCTGAGTCTGATCCCAAGCACCACACATACACACACAAAGATACAGAAATTAGATATTTTGATGACAAAGAACACCTAAAGAAATTCATGACCATCACACTACCATTAAGTTTTTTGAAAGAATATTCTAGAAAAAGAGATAAGGATTACAACTCCATGAACCTCAACAGAATGAATCTACTAGGCATAACAAGAAATTAAACAGAAAAGGAAAGAAGGAAGGAACATTTTACATTTGAGATTTATTAAAGTCTTTTGAAGGGGCAGTTGTGCTAGATTATCATGGTGGACCCAAGATAATTTAAAGAAAGGAATGCAGAAGCCTTAGTCAGTAGTCACAGGTGTGGAAAAGGTAATGAAATTTGAGGTGACTTGAAGGAGGTAAACATGGCATAAAGGATGCATTTAGCCTCTAGAATTTGGAAAGGAAACATTTTTACCTGAGAACCTCCAGAAAGAATCAGTCTTATCAACACCTTGACTTTTTGCCCATTGATTGTGATTCTTGACTTCTGGCCTCCAGAACTGTTAAGATGGTAAATCTGTGTTGTTTTAAGCCACTAAGTTTAGGGATAATTTGTTAACAGCAGCAACAGAAAGCTGATATACCAGTTTAACAGGTAAAAATAGTTATAGACAGTTTTTGTTCTGTATGTCGATATTTTGTGAATGTTAATTCATGTTTTGTGTAAGTATATATTTATATCAATTCAGAATCAAGATTAACACTGGTCACTGGGCACTTATTCTTTATTTCACTGTTAATCAGATATGCATATACACACAGGACTGATATATGGAGAGACAGTTGCCCTAAATCTCAGGGAGCTCCAGAATCTGTGTATTTATCTCTGAAATTCTAGAAACACTCTCTGTGGTATAGTTTGTTTTCAGTTTAATCAATTCTTCCTGAAATTAGATGATTCTTATGGAATTGGTAATAATTCAGATGCATTCTGAGGTTTTCTTTAAAGGAAATTGCAAAAGCTTCACATATAACTTAGAATCACATAAATAATTCTGAAATGATGACTTCCTTTCCACCAAATAGCTTTGTAATTCTTTCATATCTTTGATTCTGTTGAAATCATACCAGTCCACAATAATGAATTGCATTTTCCTTTTACCTTGTGGTTAATGTAAGTCTAAAAGTTGTATTTTATTAAATAAATTTGGTGACTGTAGTTTTTGGTTCAAATAGAGCTGATAATGTTGCTCAGTAATCTAGGGCTTGCTTAGCATGCATGAGGTCCTGTGTTCAACCCCTGACACTGAAAAAATAGTGTAATGTATCATTTCATACATCCTTGAAGGAAGACCAAGTGTGTCTGTTAATCTCTTAAGAAAGAAGCCCTTCACTCACAGAATCTATTTCTCTGATACAGATATAATTTCTGCTTCATCATCTTTTAGGCATCTTCAAATTCTTGTAGTTCTAACAGCAAGAAATATACACATTGGTCACTGTCACCTCATGTTGCTTAATGAAACTGATTTAGAGTGTAAGTTCAGAGCAGTAGTTGAGGAGGTCTTCTGACAGTGGAAGCTATCTTAATAAACTGCCTTTTTTGTTTGTATAAAACCAATGAAAGTTTGTCTTTATGTTTGGTCATAGTTAATAATAAGAATTTTTTTGTATGGGTTTAAACAGTTTCTAATAGTGAATTGTTAGGCCCTTAGTTGTTGCCACCATTTCTAACTAGGTATTAGCCAGTTTTGTTGATGTTGTCGTTGTCAAAAGCCTTGCCACAAGGAGGACTGAATTTGTCCCAATAAGAATTCAATTGAAAAAAATCAGCCCTTCCAAATTTAAAGACCCAATTAAAGAATTGGCATCTGAAATGAATAGATACTTCTCAGAGGCAGGAGTAAAAGCAGCCGAAAAATATATGAAAAAATGCTCAACATTGCTGGTCATTCGAGAGATGCAGATGAAAACAACACTGAGATTCCAGCTCACTCCACAAAGAGTCACTGCTATCATGAAATTAATCAGCAACAAATGCTGGCAAGGCTGCAGGGAAAAAGGAATCTTTCCTTTTGGTGGTATGTTAGACTGGTGCACACACTGTGGAGATCAGTGTGGAGATTCCTCAAAATCTGGGATTAGAGGTCCCATTTGACTCTGCTATTCCCTGCTAGTTAAATATATGAAAGAATTATAAGATTTGTATCAGAGTGGCAAATGTGCACCCATGTTTATAGCAGCTCAATTTGTGATAGCTGAATCTTAGAAACAGCCTAAGTGCCCATCAGCTGATGACTGGATAAAGAGGTAGTTTTTTAAATAAAATGGAATATTATTCAGCGACAATGCATGATAAATTTGAGTCATTTATACTCAAATGGATGTAATTTGAGAACATACTCATAAGTGAAAAAATAGGTCACAGATGTATAAATACCGTACTTTTCTCTGGTATGAGAAACTGAAGATGTAAATGAGTTCTAAAATATAGAATATATATTGTGAAATAGAAAATATCCAAAGGGAAAAGGGGGTAGGGTAAGTAAAGAAGGGAAAGAAAATATTTCATGGTAAAAAAGGAAGCAAAGCTTATGTATATAGGAGGCAGAGGGTGTAGACTTGGCAAGGGAATGGGAAAAAATGAGAATTAAGTCATGTCAAGTACTGGTATAAGTCTCAATGTCAAGTGTGATCATGATGTGTATATAGAATGTATCAATAAAATCAATGAAATTAATAAAATGTACCAACGAAATCAATTAAAAAGCCCAATAGCTGTAATTCCCTCTGTATAATGATGACAAGGCCTCATTGGATAGTTAACATACTATTAATAAACAAGTGTTCTGAATGACTTCTTGAAGTAAATGAAATACCATCCTAAATTATTAGGATCTTCTCTTACCCCTTAATAGTTTGGATGGTCCATAATAAAAAAAATAGCATCATGGAGATTTATAGGTAATTTGGTGAAAGTTATAGTAAAATAAAAGATAGGTTAATACTAATGTGTTTCTTTGTATTAACAAGAAGATTCTGAATCAGTTGTTGAAAGATTAGGGTGATAACCTGTTCTGTTGCATAAAATACACCTGTGCTTCACCTGTGCTATCACTGGATGGCACTGTGCACTTGTGGACTGCACTAGAGAAGGGATCTCTGGTAATTAAAATATTGTGCTCTTATGTTT
Source organism: Thryonomys swinderianus (assembly GCA_004025085.1). Taxonomy (NCBI): domain Eukaryota; kingdom Metazoa; phylum Chordata; class Mammalia; order Rodentia; family Thryonomyidae; genus Thryonomys; species Thryonomys swinderianus. Next base: position 463 of record PVIC010048459.1, on the reverse strand, counting down.
CTGAAGAAGGCTTTGTAGTAGTAATCTTTTCTAATGTTTGTCATTGAACTTGTTACCTGTTGCCAAATACACATTAACTTTTATATTGTTTATTAAAAGACTATTTAAATCTGAATGCAGTTTTCATGAGGTAAAATTTCAGTGTGTGTGTTTAATTTCATGCTTATGATTGAAGGAACTTCCTGCCATTTGGTAACTTTCATTATAGGCTGCTACAGTAGCAGTTAGGAGACTAGGCTCTGGAGCCAAACTATGGTTATATTCTTAGTGTTCTTCAAAGTAGCTGTAGTTCTTGGCAAGTCATGAAATGGTTGTTTGCTTTAGTTTCTTCATAAAGTCTGAATTTCCTCTTATAGGTAGGAATAATAATAGTGCTTGCCTTCTAGGTTTGATGAAAGTGAAAATGGTTAATATATGCGAAGTGCCATGGCAGTGGCCATTACATTACACAAAGGTTACCTTT
>PVIC010048458.1:0-13506 GCA_004025085.1 Thryonomys swinderianus | reverse complement strand
ACCACATATAATGCTGGGTGTGGAGACATGCCCACCAACAATCAACACCGCATACCACAATGCCGGACGTGGTGGCTCACGCCTGTCATCCCAGCACTCGGGAGGCAGAGACAGGAGGATTGCTGAGTTCGCGGTGGCTTGCCTGGTCACCATAGTGAGCTCAGGCCAGCCTGAACTACAAAGCGAGACCCTGTCTCAAAAAGCAAAAAAAAAAAAAAAAATGTGCTTTTGTATTAACTAATTCATATTTGTCAAAATACACCTATTACCATAAAACAAAGTCAGCAGACAGGCATGGGGAGCACACCTGTAATCTCAGTACTCAGGATGCTGAGGCAGGAGGCTTACCCCAAATTTGAGCCTAGCCTGGGCTATATAATGAGTTCAAGGCCCTGTCTCAAACAACAACCAAAAGAAACCCAGTGACATGACTCAGACTACTAATATATTTATTAAACAACCCACCAAGCCACCTTCCTACCTGGATAACTAGGTTCCTCTGTCATTAATTTGTATTTCAAAATTCCACAGTTGCTTTTTAGTATAAGAAGGAAATGCCAGGAGGCAAGAATAACAGAAGAAATAGTGAAATTTCTAAACCAACAGAAAAACAAACTTAGCAACAACTACCTAAATTAATAGGCATGAAAACAAGTATATTCATTTGAACAGCTATTTAAATTCATGCCAGTTCCACATAGAGCCCCTAAATTTCCTATCCTGTGTGCTAACATATTCAAATTAGTCTTCTGATTTGTAATACTGAGAACTATCATAGGGCTGTGAGTTAGAGAATTACAGAAGCCACAATGAGATAACACTAAGATACCTACCACAATGAGATAACTACCAAGAGAATGGCTATAATCAAATGACAAATGCACCAAATACTGGTGAAGATACAGATCAAGGTGGGACCTTTGCACACTGCTGCTGGAAAACTGTAGTTTCAGCCACTTGGGAAACTTCTTTTACAAAATCTTCCACAAAATGTTCCCAGCACAATGGCCATAATAAAGACAGAAATTAGAAGTAACTCAAATGTCTATCAGCTGTAGAGTGGATAAACAAGATGTGGTACACATCAAAACAATGGAATGAAGAAATGGACTGCTGGTAACTGCTTTAGCATGGAATAACCTCAAAAATACTATGCTAAGCAGGAAAAGCCAGATGCTAGAGAATACAGGATGTGGGATTCCACTTAAATAGAATATCTAGGAAAAGCAGATCAGTACAGATAGAAAGGGATGGGGCTGGTAGTGGGAGGCAGAAAACATGGAACTTTTGGTTTGATGGAACTGTTCTTCAACAACACCATTGGGCAGGCACACAACTCAGTGAGTACCTAACACCCTTTGTCACTGTGGGTGATTTATAGTATGTAAATGACATTTCAATAAAGTTTTTTGTGGGAAGGGCTCAAACACACGCTGGCCAAGTGTTCTATCACTGAGCTATAGTTGCGTAGCCCCAAAACCATTCTGTCTAAAAAATATTTTTTATTTTTCCCAAGTGCTTAATGCTTAAATGTTGTAATCAAACCATGTTTACTATTTCACATACTATTTTCAAAACTAAAATATATAATCCCAGAACATGGAAGACTAAGACAGGAAGACTGCTAGCTGAATACTTGGCCTTAATAAATATAATTTCTAAATGATACAATTTCACTAAAGTTCAGAGGATCATCAAGCATTTAAAATGGCCCTCTATTACTATTTATGCAGTTTTAAACTTTCTGTTACTACATATAAGAAATGCTGTCAAAATCTTTTCACAGCAAGTTTCCCCTACTTTCTTGGTTTGATTTATATCAATATCAATGGAAATTATAAATTACAAATCTATTGATTTTATACATATGGCCAAATTCTTTCACTAACAGATTTTATCAATTTGTCCTTCCTTTCAATAGTTAGTAAAAGTATTCTTGCCTCTTTTTTTTTCCCCTCAAGAAACTTCAGGATAATTATGTCAATTTTACCTAAACAATTCTACCTAGAAATTTTTTTTTTTTTGAGACAGGGTCTTGCTTTGTAGTTCAGGCTGGCCCTGGCAAGCCTCGAACTCAGCAATCCTCCTGTCTCTGCCTCCCGAGTGCTGGGATTACAGGCGTGAGCCACCACGTCCAGCACTGTATGTGGTTACCAGGATCGAACCCAGAATCTTGCTCTTGCGAGGCAGGTGCTGGAACCACTGAGCTAAATCTCCGGCCCTCTACCTAAAATTTTGATTAACATTATTTAAGGTACATATTAATATGAATAATCAAAATTCATAAGGAAAAATAAGCTAATAGTTAACATTTACTCTGAAAGATTCAACCTAATCACCTCAAGGCTCATTCATGTAGAACTGAGCATCTTCCCATACAACTGAACCTGCACTGACCCTAAATAAGAAGGGAAACGCTCCATGGCACCTGAACAGTACTGGTGAAATAATGCAGATCTAATTGAATGCTAACTCAGAATCCTCCTTAGCATCTCCCCACATAAGATAGCAATATTTGAAGAAATATACTTCACTAAACCAAACAAAAATCTACATATGCCAAATTAAAGGCATTACCATTTAATCATCTGAAAAGAATTATTTTTTGAGTGTCTATGATGAGCCATACATTGTTATATGAATGTAGGATACATATGTACCTCAAAAGCAAAAGTAGGGAAATACTGTCTTTCTAGAACTTAATCTATCAAATTTTTGAAATTTTAGAACTTACCTTCTACCAATCTCATATTTTGACTTTCATGCTAGCTAATCTGCAGCAATAAATTATCCAGGAAAGCATGATTAACCAGGTCAGAGCAAAAGAAATCCTTGTTTTTAAAAAGTTCTCAAGCTCTAAGCCCTTGGAGTTCCCATCACTCTCCACATTCCAGAGTGTCACCACAACTTCCTTCATAGAAAGCATTTTAAATGACCCAACAAATCATCACACACAGATGTAGAAGCTCTCTATGGTTGTTTTGTTTCTTTTATGAAGCAAAATGGCTCAAGCTTGGAAAGTACTTCTTATGTCTGTTCTCATAGTCCCAGAAATGACCTTTGTAAGAAAAAATAGACTTCTGAAATTTTGGAAGTCACTGAGACAGTCTTTTGACAATACAGCAGAGAGCTCTGTATTAAAATTAAGCACCACTGTCTATACCATCTTTAATGTTGTTTGTCATTAATACCATTTCCAAAGAGAATACCTGGTAAGCACTGTAAAATACAATCTAAAAGGAGGTAGTAGCTTTAATATACTATGAAAAGCAAACAGAAAATGATTACAACAGATATCCGCATGCTTCATGCTTTGTACAGAGCTGGCCAATATCCAAAAGCCAAAAGCCAAAAAAAAAAAAAAGTTCTTATATTCTATGTGGGTTAGCCAACATTAAAAAAATAAAATAAAAAGGAAGCACAGTAAGTCCTGAAACATCATTAAAATATTTTAAAAATTATCTTTACCCTCACATTGCATTACTTTTTTTTATGAATTCTTTATTGGTACATTTTATATACAGCTCACAATCACACTCAACATTGGGGAATTTGTACCAGTAGATGACACAAGTTAATTCTCATTTTTACCTATATCCTTACCCACCCCACATTACTTTTAATTCTGGTCCATCTTATAAACCAGGTAACTAGGTGTCGAAAACATTTATCTTTTAAAAATTTCAAAAACATTTTTTTCATTACCTGCAGTCAAGTAAATACATTCAATGACCTAAAATGGGCTATGGGTCAACACAATTCTCCAGATTCCATAGGACTAGTCACAAAGTTCTTTCTTGGACTTATTTTTAAAAAGAAAGAGCCAATCTCAAGCCACATTTACAAAGGTTTCACAGCTATTGCCAAAATACAACTACCCACACTACTGAAACAAAAGGCTACTCATTTGGTGGGTGCTTTATTCTATATCCAGATTCTCATGAAGACTACATACTAGTTGCTAAAACACTTCACTGTGACAAAGTCTACATTGTAATCTGAAGAAAGAACTATTCTGACAGCAACCCACTAAAACCCAAGGGAATCAAAATATTCTAATGCAGCTGGGTGTGGTGGCTCAGGCCTGTAATCCCAGCACTCCGGAGGTAGAGACAGGAGGATTGCTGAGTTCGAGGCTTGCCTGGGCTACATAGTGAGCTCAGGGCCAGCCTGAACTACAAAGTGAGACCCTGTCTCAAAAAAAAAAAAAAAAAAAAAAATTAATGCAGAGTTTCCTTCAACTGTGATATTCTAGACATCACTGCCCCCACACACTCTCTAAATGAGAAAATTCGAGGGTAGTGACTATTTGTTTTATTCCAGAACTTTCCACTGGAATAACAGGTGTTCAACACAAGCCTGAGGAAGCAGGTTAACATTTAACCATGGCCGGGTGTGGTGGCTCATGCCTGTCATCCCAGCACTCGGGAGGCAGAGACAGGAGGATTGCTGAGTTCGAGGCTTGCCTGGGCTACATAGTGAGCTCAGAGCCAGCCTGAACTACAAAGCGAGACCCTGTCTCAAAAAAAAAACCAAAAAAACCCCCAAAAAACCATTTAACCTATATTCACATAGTTTAGCTTCTAGGACATCCAAAGAGCAATCTAAGCTGCATAGAAGATAGAATTCAGAGTGTCAAAGGCCCCTTCTGACTAATTATGAGTTACCACACATCCCTTTTTTGGGAGGTGGTACCACGGATCAAACTCAAGACTTTGTGCTTGCACGGCAGGCGCAGTGCCACTGAGGTAAATCCCTGGCCCCAGCACATATCAGGGAGCATCAATACCCAGGAAGTCATCCAGCCACAGCCAGCAGCCAGCAGGTAGCAGGCACCAGGCCAACCTGCACTGAGGATATGGCGGTCAGGCCCAAGGGTGATGAAGAGCTGGTCTGGCCTGGTCATCTACCAGCCTGGAACACATCCTGGCCTACTTACCAACCTAAGTTTTAGTTACACTATCAAGGGGTGTGGAAGAAATTTTCACCACTATGCCACATATTCTGTGTGGGTTAGCCAACATTAAAAAATAAAATGAAAAAGAAGCACATTAAGCCCCGGAACATCATTAGTATTTTAGAAATTATCAAAGCCTGATCAAAGACCAATCCAGAGGGTGAAGGAAAATCTTTATTTGTAATTTATATTAAATTAAACTTAACCTGTAAACACAACTCTATTTTCCCCTCTTTTTTTGTATTGGGAATGAACTCAGGACCTCTGGCTTGCCTGGCAGGTGCTGTACCACTTAGGTACAGCCCCAGGCCTCCATCATCCTTTCTTGTAATGAATCAGAACTCTAACCTGTCATTTTATAGACTGAGTCAAAAGAACAACACTGCCATTCAAACCTAGGCATAGTTAAGGAAACTTTGTTCTCCATTAAAAAATGTACATCATGAATACCAATTGATTTATAGATACTTCTCAATAGTCTCTGTAACCAACTTTCTCTGCCCTTTAGAGAGGTCTTTCTTTTATATTTCAAGGAATAATATTTCAAACATCAAATCATATTTAACACAAACACACATCTGTATCGCCGCCTTTAGAAAAGGGGCACCTTAGCTGGGTATGGACATCTGTGCATGACTGTGATACCAGCACACAGGAGGCTGAGGCAGGAGGACAGTCATGAGTTTGAGGCCAACCCTGCTTGCTTCATGGTGAGTTCAAGGCCAGCCTAACCTCATAGAGAGACCAGTCTCTAAAAACGCACAAAAAGTCACCCAAATGAGAAAGCGAGAAGCCAGGTTTGCTAAGCAATGGGTAGCTAGCTCCTGCTTGGTTCAGCTTTAAATGACCCACACATCACCTACACATTAACTACAGCCTTAACAGAACTCATTCAGTGCGACCGGGAAGTCATCCCCACTCTAGCAGACTTCCAGAAGAAAGACATTCCCCTACCCAGAGGGACTCAGCAGTAGCTATGGAAAGAGTGAGAGGCAGCCTGAGGACAAGAGGAAATCACTAGTTCACACCAGAAAACATGGCACCTCTACTCTACTATAGACAATGTGCTAAGAGCCATCTATATCCATTTATGCAAAAGTGATACACAATAAAAGAGGCACACACTAAGTAGCAGACTTTACAGGATTACACAGTAAACAGAAGGGATCTGCAATCTGCCAAGCTGTATCACCAGGTTCCTGAATGCAGCTATGACCCTAAAGTCTTAAATCAAAAGTACACCATCACCATGTTGCACGCTCCCTAATGAATTCTACATTGTATAGAAAGACTGTTTCTCACATTTGGGTACTAAGAAGAAAGTTGCCAGTTAGGCATGGAGGCATGCACCTGTAATCCCAGCACTTAAGAGACAGGAGGACTGATGCCAAGTTTGAGGCTAGCCTGGGCTACATTACAAATTCAAGGTCAGCCCGAACTACACAGTGAGATCCTGTCTCAAAAAACAAACAAACAAATAAAACAAAACAGAAAAGTTGCTGTGAACATTCATATGCATGTTTTTGTGTGAACGTAAGTCATCATTTCTCTGGAATAATGATTAACAGGCAAATGCTAGGTTAGATTGTCCTGACCCATTCACAGGTCAGGACATGGACATGGAAATCTTTGGCAGGTCATTAGTTTACTCACTGCCCCCACTATTCTTGTTTTACTGTTTGTTTTTTTAAAATTATGAGGGGGTACTGAATTTTGCCAACAAAATTTACCACCCTTTCCATACTGATTTTGTCACACTGATTTTCTACTTTGACCAGATAATATTACAACAGCTTAAGTTCAAATATCCAGACAATTTTGCACTCCTGGAATAAACCTCACTTCATCATAGTAAGTACTATAATTCCTTTTATATACTGTTGAATTATATTTCCTGGTAATTGGCTTAGGATTTTTATGTCTACATTCACTAGGAATATTGGCCTGTGGCTTTCTTTTTTGTACTTTGGTTTTGGTGTCAGGATATACTAGCTTTATAAAATGAACTGCAAAATATTCCCTAGTGTTCTGTTTTCTGGAAAGACTATGCAACTGGGGTTAATTCTTCTTTAAATATTTGGTAGAATTCCCCAGTGAAACCATGTGGGCCTGGAAATTTCCCTTTTGAGAATCTTTTATTACTATTTTTTTCTTGTGGTACCAGGGATGACAATATTTTAAATACAAATTTAACTTGGTTAAAGATTATAAAGCTTATTTATGATCTGTTTCATTACGGGCAAGCTGTAACAGATTATGCTTTTTGAAGAACTGTTCCATTTTATCTAAATTGTCAAATTTATGCATAATCATTTATGAAATTCCTTTCTTATCCTTCTGATATACGCAAGATGGTGACATCCCCTGGCTTTTTTATTTTGATTTTGAGAAAAGGTCTTACTATGTGGTGGCCTTGACCTCACTGTATGGCAAAGCCTGGCCTGAATTCACAGCAGTCTTCCTGTCTCAGTTTCCCAAGTGTCTTTATTGGTATAATTTATATACATGTCACAATCACACATAACATTGGGGAATTTGTACCAATATATGACACAGTCAATTCTCATTTTTACCCATATCCCCACCCACCTACACCTCCCCACCCCCTATATACATGCTCTTTTATTTTCTTTCAGAATCATATTTATTCTTTCCCTTCATTACATCTCCACACCAAATTTCCCATTCTACAGACTGTCATACTTTCTAGAGCTCATTTGCATCTATAGGTGCTCATATTAATGAGAAGATCCAGTATGATCTATTGATTTTACTCATTAGCGTGTCCTCCAGTGTATCCATTTGCACATAAATCAATCAATCTTGTCATTCTTTATGGCAGAATAATACTCCATTTATAAAAAAAACCACATCTTCTTTATCCAGTCTCCAGTTGATGGGCATTTGGGCTGTTTCCAAGATTGAGCTATCACAAACTGAGCTGCTATGAACAAGAGTGAACATCTGTCTTTATTCTTGGTATTATTTGTGTCTTTTCTGCCCCACTGTCAGTCTTGTGAAAGGTTGATCAATATTATCCATCTCACTGATTTCTGGTTGGTTTTGATACAGGGTCTCCCCACATTGCCTAGGTTGGTCTTGAATTTCCTGCTTCAACATCACAAGTAGCTGGGATCATAGGTACCTACCTCTCCACCCTGTGTTAATTCCAACATGAATTTTAGAGGAAAGGAACAGTGGAACCATAGGAGTCTTCAATAACTTTTTAAAATGTAAAGTAGTCCTTGGACCAAGATGTTTGAAAACAGCTTCTTTAGTGTCAACTATTAATTTATACAATATAGAGCAAAAGGCATTAAAACTATATGCTCTACAGATATACTCTTCAAAATCCAAATTATAAGAATTTCTTTAAGGGCCGGAGATTTAGCTCAATGGTCCCAGCGCCTGCCTCGCAAGTGCAAGGCCCTGAGTTCTATCCTGGTAACCACATACAATGCTGGACGTGGTGACTCACGCCCACCAGCCATCAATACCACATACCACAGTGCCGGGCATGGTGGCTCATGCCTATAATCCCAGCACTCGGGAGGCAGAGGCAGGAGGATTGCTGAGTTCCAGGCTTGCCTGGGCTACATAGTGAGCTGAGGGCCAGCCCGAACTACAAAGTGAGACCCTGTCTCAAAAAAGAAAAAAAAAAATTTCTTTAAGACAAACAGCGACATCAAAAAAGGACCAAAAAAACCCAAAACCCCAACCCCTCCCAAAGGAAAACAAATGAATTATTAATGCACTAAAATGTGTGAATGCTGGGCCTAGGATTTAGCTCAGTGGTTCTGGCGTCTGCCTTTCAAGCACAAGGTCCTGAGCTGATCCTCGGTACCACATACCACAATGCCCGGCATGGTGGCTCACACCTGTAATCCCAGCACTTGAGAAACAGAGGCAGGAGGATTGCTGTGAGTTTGAGGCTCACCTGCGCTACACAGTGAGCTCAGGACCTGCCAGAACTACAAAGTGAGACCCTGTCACAAAGCAAAACAAAACATGTGAATGTTATTTAGGCCCCAATTTATTTACTTATTTATATTTATTTTGGTACTGGGGATCAAATTTAGGATCTGGCGCTTGGGAAGAAGGTGCTGGAACCACTGAGCTAAATTCCCAGCACACTAGACCCAATTTAGAAAAATCATAAAATATCTGAAACAAATGGATATTTGCCTACTAACTGGGCTGATGGTGTATTATCAAAGAATTAGTATTAATCTTACCAAGTGCGTGATGATGTTGTGGGTATGTTTTAGAATATACAGTTTTCAGAATATCATTTCTGAGGAGATATAGTAAAACCTCTGCTCTGACTTAGAGGAGAAAGGAGTGAAGAAGACTGACCTTCAGACAAACATTTACCACCAGTCAACAATTACTGAAGCTGAGTGGCAGTTCACGAGGATACACTATTCTCTATTTTTGTATGTTTGAAAACTTCCATAAAAAAAAATACACAGATTCCATGACATTTGCTCTCCAGGAGGTAAGGGATGAATCTGATCCATCTGCATTTTCAGTATTAGCCCTTTTGGACTGCTCCACTAAGCTAGGAGCATTCCCTACAATGCTCCAAACTAAAGACGCCTTGGACTAGACACTACCACTACTAATACTTTTCTACCTCCAGAGCAGGAGGTACCACCAAAGCAGGACCTTCCTAATGTCTTAACAATTAAATTATAATAACTGGTGACAAATTACTATCTCCTCCTCCGACTTTGGAAAGACTTCTTTAAATTTCTCCTATAGTGCCTATGCACACAAGCCTGCATGATAAGATGCACAATGTGCAGCCCTATTAGTCACATGCTTCATGTGCCAGCACAGCACAACACACATGCCGGGGTGCACGCAATAAACAGTCACTGAACTGGAGGACAAGCTCCAAAATTCCTGAATACCACTCAGCATACTCAAACACACTCAATAGCTGATGAGACAACAAGGGAATCTACAGGGTCTCACAGCACATCGTCATTGCATTTTATCCAACATGCCCTCCAGGAGGTCGGGAAAGAAGAGAATAATAGTGCTGAACAACCAGGAAGCCATCTTAAGTCAGGAGTCTAAGCTGGGTCTTCAAAGTAAGATTTGAGAAACTCCTGCCCCCTCCTTAAAAAAAACAAGAGGTATTCCTGGAAGAGAAAAATGAAGTTCAGAAAGCCCATGATATTGTCAATAAGATAACGTACACTTAAGACTGGATAGGTGGGCAGCAAAGAAGTGGCCTTGAGCCTTGGAGAGGAGGAAGCTGCAACTGCTTCTCTGCCAGTAAGGGAAACTGAGGAGACACAGGCTCCACAGAACTCTTGGATGAACCTCCACTCCATGTATGATTTAATGTATTCTCAACCTCTTGAAGTGTTTCTTCATCCGTGAAACAGCATAAAACCCAAGATGATTCATAGTGTGGCTGAGAAAATCAACTTTATTATATTAAATAATCTCTAAAGTATTTGTATGAGTGATTAATAACAGGTAGTTATTAAGACAGCTCTCAAGAGGGGCCTGGCAGGGAAATGAAACAAACTGAACAAGGATGTCCCCTAATGCCACAGGGATGCTGGGTCTCTACTCCCAGTCTGCACACACTGAGGAGTCAAGTTAAACCAAACAGGAAAGCTAACTTACCTTCCTTCTCTCAAAATTCTCTGAGTTTATCCTTCTTTCCTCTTTCTTCTTTCTGGGCTGGAAACATAACCCAGGGCCTCACACTAACATACCAGGCAACTATTTCCAGAGCTACATCCCTAGCCATCTAGTTGCTTTCTTTGCATATTTTAATAAATTTAATTATTAAAATTATTTTAATTTTTAAAAAATTATTTTAATAAATTTAATTATGGTATTATTTTATTTCCTGAAATTACAATTTGGTACGCTTACATATAAAAACATTCTGCTGAATCTGTTGCATTGAGAGGGACCAACAGTCATCTCAAGCAGAGGCTGCAACTGCCTCCTGATGTCCCTTGTCCCTTCCTTCCTCACTGTATGAATAAGGATCTGAAGCAGTAATGTGCCCAGCTTTAAAAATGAACAAAAAACTACATTTCCCAATAATAAATCAAACTTACCACCTGTTTAAATTAGCCTGCCTCAAGTACTCTGTTACAGATAAGATGGAGACCTCAGATATACCTAAGAAAGTCTTGGCCATCAAGGTATTTATAGAGACAGGAAATATGTATACCACAAACTACACTAATGCAATCTGGATTCAGTAACAGAGCAGACACAGCCTGGCACAATGGAGGGGGTTCACAGTACATCAGACACCTGGGCTCCATTCTTGGCTCTCTATCAATTCCCACTGCAACCTTGAAAAGACTACTCAGGTTAGGCAACTCCCACCACAGAAAAGAAGCAGGCTGAGGGCTGTGTGGTTCACTGCACCAGCCTAGTGGATCACAACCTTTTACAAAGAAAGCCCATTTTAAAATGTTAAACCAAATTTGTAATATCTTCACATTACCATAATATATAGTAATAGAAATATAAAAGCATGCACTCTATGCATGCTACCACATATTCCACAACTCCTTTAGAACCATACTTCAATACTTAAATAAAAAATAGAAACACAACCAAAATATTATTTGTGCAGTCTCAAATGTTTCATATATACCTGTATTTTGCTGGGCACTCAGAATAACTCTATAGAGTCTGTAGGGCACTTGATATGCATTCTCTCAGCAATATCTTTGCCTTGGTACTATATCATTTCACATTCTTTTTAAAAATATCCAGGAAAGTTGAAAAATGTTCAGAATTAGGGTAAAAATGAAATCAGTGTGTTACTTTTTCCTCGTTGCTGAGACAAAATACCTGATGTCTAAACTGGAAGGGGGAGCTGGGTGTAGTGGTGCACTGTTGGTAATCCCAGCATTCAGGAAACCCATACAAAAGCACTGCTGAGAGTTTGAGGCCATCCTGGGCTACATAGTCAGCTCATGGATAGCCTGAACTACAGAGCAAGATCCTGCCTCAAAAAAGAAAAAGAAGGCGGTGTTTGGGGGGTGGTGGTGGTATTTAGCACACAGTTTATAGAGGTTTTGGTTCATAATCAGCTGGTTCCAAAACAGGGTAGAACATGGGAGGCAGAAGAGAGTAAAAGCAACAACGGATCTTAAGAACATCTTTCTACCCATTTTATTTTTTTTGAAAAATGAATTCATTTTTTTATTTTTTATTTTTTGGAAATGAACTCAAGGTATTCAGCATACCAGGCAGGCATTGTACACGATGAGCTACATCCTCAGTCCCTCTCCCCTTTTTATCTTATCCAAACTTCTTAGGGTGGGTTGCACTTGTGTTTGATTCTCACTTTACCCTTCCTAAGCAAACTAGTGGCCTTGAGTCTAGCATTGCATCATGAATCAGTCACACACTCTAGAATCAGCCACCTCTAAAAGAGCCCCACTGAATACTTCATGAGGCTTTGGGGGACATCTAGACCTAAACCATTACAGTCAGTGAGGAAGAAAAGATGGACTCAAGAAACTAACCTACCTTTCACAGATCTGGCTTCATCTGCAGCTTCTTCAGACCTTTTACTGTCAGTGTAGATCAGCAAGCTCCAAAACACTACATGGAGAAGTGCAGAGAAAGTGCCCTCTATGCCCCCCACAGTGAGGCCACTGAAGAAATGTCTACATGAGATGCTGCCAGGGTGAAGGGGTAGTATTGGGATGGCACAGTAAAAAAGGGCAAGCAGTAATGAGAACTTGCTTGGAGCATTTCCAGTGTCTCCACATGAAACCTTGGAGAGGCTCTCTCTCTGCAGCTCACCACTGTCATCTTCCTGGAAGTTTTGGAGCATCTCAAAATGAAAGTTTTTAGGGCCAGAGGGTTAGCTCAGTGGTTCCGGCGCCTGCCTCAAAAGCTCAAGGTCCTGAGTTCAATCCCTGGTAACCACATACAATGCTGGGTGTGGAGACTCACGCCTACCAGCAATCAATACCACATACCGCATACCACAATGCCGGGCGTGGTAGCGCACGCCTGTAATCCCAGCACTCGGGAGGCAGAGACAGGAGGATTGCTGAGTTCAAGGCTTGCCTGGACTACATAGTGAGCTCAGAGCCAGCCTGAACTACAAAGCGAGACCCTGTCTCAAAAAAAAAAAAAAAAAAGTTTTTAGAAAACAATGTAGGGAGAGCCAGCAGATAATACAGATGATATTTCCATGGGGGAATTACATTTAAAGTGATTACTCCAACTATAAATCAACAAATGGCTTAAGATGCTTCTTCTGTTTAAAGGCAAACATGGCTAAGAACATATACTGAGGTTTATGTAAATGATGTTCTGAAAAACAAAGGCAACATTACTGAAAATAAAGGCTCTCCTATTGTAGCTCTGCCCTCCCTTTACTGACTTCTAAGGCTATTGAGTTTCTCTGACTAGGCAGAGACACAAAGGCCCTCAAAGAGTTCATACCCTGTACCTGTATTTATGAGAAATTGCTACCCGCAAATGGTTGAGGCCATTCCAAGGAAAAGAGTGAAAATGATAACATTCAGACAGCACAA
>PVIC010048457.1:0-13416 GCA_004025085.1 Thryonomys swinderianus | reverse complement strand
TAGCTCAGTGGTAGAGCACTTGACAATGTGCTAAGTTCAGTCCCTGGTAGTGTGTGTGTACAGATAGATTGTATGAAATATTTTTAAGTATTTTTCTGCAGAAATCTTTATGTTGGAAGCTTTATCAAACTTTAGTTATACACTTTACAAATGTACCTACAAGAGATTTTAAAATAGAATTGCTATTCCACTTTAACATTTTGTAACTTACAGACATCAAAGTTTTAAAATGTCAGTCAGTAGAGTAGTGGTTTAATGACCTACAGAATCCCTGTAATACGGAAATCAGTCTGATGCACCACTTGCAAAGATGAGATGGCTTCATATATATATTGACCTGGATATTTGTCCTCAAGAATATACAAGGCACAATTAATCACCCTAAGACTTCAAAATTGTATTTTTGTAAGCATACATATGAATGTAAATTCATAGAGAAATAAAAAGGTATATACCAGATTGTAAGTCATTACCACTAAAGGGAAGAAAAGCAGGGCTCAGATACAAAATTCTGAATGATAATGAAAAAGCTGATGTTTTGCTTGGTTATAAATATAAAGAACAATAGTTTTGTCAAGACAGTCTAACAATAGTCTTGATCACTGCCTCTGGCTTTTAAAATGTACTATATAAATACTACAGATATACAAAATGCTTTAAACTGTCTTGAATTTGAGAATAACTAATCCCACTTTTTAAAAAAGAAAAGTGTTTTCTTTTTCTATTTCACAATCTTTTATTTTCTTAAAGTATTATAACATACTACAGTGACTATTCTTTTATCCTAATTGTAGATTTTAAAGAATCAGTGGTAGAAAATAGCTCTGTGTCACTGATCTAAACTTCTTTTTTCTATGATTTTATAAAGAACTATGATCCTGGGCCGGAGGATTAGCTCAGTGGTTCCAGCACCTGCCTCACAAGCGCAAGGTCCTGAGTTCAATCCCTGGTAACCACATACAATGCTGGGCGTGGTGACTCATGCCCACCACCAATCAATACCACTTACCACGGTGCCAGGTGTGGTGGCTCACGCCTGTCATCCCAACACTCGGGAGGCAGAGACAGGATTGCTGAGTTCCAGGCTTGCTGGGCTACATAGTGAGCTCAGGGACAGCCTGAACTACAAAGCGAGACCCTGTCTCAAAAAAAAAAAAAAAGAACTATGATCCTTTATTCTAAATGTTAGTATTGAGTTGTAATATTTATACATTCACCTTCTACAAAATGAGAACTCTGAAGAATATAGATAAAATTAAACTATATAACTGGCAGTTTTTACTACTTTCCCTTTTAGAGAATTGTTTTGAGACTAATTTTATTAATGAAATTTCTTTATTATATTAAATTTCATTATTAAAATGTGATACTTGTTTAATTAAATTGAATCTAAGAAGTATCCATTCCTGTAAGTAGTATAATAAAAAAGTAATCAAGATTATCTACATATGTAAATTAGAAAAACTGTTCATTGTGGTTTCAGTTTGCCTCTTACTCTCCTTTTAACTTACTAAGAATCCATACCTGAGTATGTACAGACAGTGGACGATTAAAATATGTATAAAATGTCTTCTATGCAAAGGTGGCATGTAAGTACATGCATTTTACTGTTAGCAGACACCACCTCACATTTTTTCTGATGGTACTGAAAGGCATAGTTCCAAAGCTACTGGTTGGTACTTGTATAATAGGGATTTTGTAGTTCATGTTGGGAGAGATCAGGGTGCCAGAAGTGATCTAGGACTTTAAATTTTTTGAGAAGATACTGAATCAGGCCTCCCTACCTTCAGTGATGGTAAAGAATTATACTAAAGAGATAATTTTTTGACCCTTAAAAAGCATATGATACTTTTCATTATACTTCAGTATGTTTCCTATGTCTATATAACTGTAACTAGTTATATATTTTATCCAGCTTCTTGGCTTTTTTATGAAAGATTGTTCATAATGACAACATGTCCTATCCACTACTTTCCTTTGATAATTAGCGCCAAGCCTTGCACACGGCAGTGTTACATATTTTGACTGATCAAAATTGTTAATGAGTAAATCTCTTATTTTTAAGGTAAACATTAAGATTCTCAGTGTTACCCTTTTTTTTTTTTTTTTTTTTTTTTTTGAGACAGGGTCTCACTTTGTAGTTCAGGCTGGCCCTGAGCTCACTATGGAGCTCAGGCAAGCCTCAAACTCAGCAATCCTCCTGCCTCTGCCTCCTGAGTGCTGGGATGACAGGCGTGAGCCACCACGCCCAGCTGTTACCCTTTTTTTTAACTACAGAAATAAAATATACTTCTGGTCAAAAGAGAAACCATCCAATGACATGTACTGGAGTTTTATATTAACTTGCCATTTTGAAAGTGGATTGTTTTTAATCTGTTAGTTCAAAGGTATAACAGTATAGTACCTTTTCTTTCTAGTTACTGGACCATTATCAGAATTGCAAATAGCCTATGTATGCAGAGAAACTTTACAGGTAACTATATATGTCGATAGACAATTTTCATTTCATAGTTGATAACTATAAAATAATGGCCTACCCAAAAGAGAAAGGGTAAGCCAAAATGATTTTTCTGTTATTCCCTCATACTGTAGTTCTGTAAGCTGTTTATTTTTCTTCATGACTGACTCACAGGATTCTTCATGCTGATGCACACAGTGGTCACATGTAGCAGTGGTCTTTGATACTGATATGTCCAATGGTCTTCCAAGTTTAAAGCTACAAAGCTATAGGTATAAACTAGTTTTTCTGAGTGAATCACCAAGCCTCCCAATGTAACAAGTTGCCTAGGTTTTCTTTAATGGCATAAAAAGGAATCTCTTCCATGTGACCTGAAGGTCGTTACCATTTCTGCACTCCAGAGAAAAGTTGTACAGCACTAACCCAGAGTGTTACCTGGAATCTTTAGCTCTGTGAGGTGTTATTACATATCATGATAGCAAATCCCTTTTTTTATAACTTTGGTTAATAATGTCTTTGCTGCTTTACTTATGGCCTGTGAGAATTTTTAGTATGCAAACCTGGGTCTTCAATAGAAGTAATAGGGTATATGACATTTTCCCAAGTTTATTTTTTTTCATTCCCTGAAAGACTACTCATTGAAAGCAATTAACAACTTTATTCTTATACTTTAAGGCATTTAAATGAGGTAAGACTAAGTAGTAATAATAGTGGACTTTGTTTCTGCTTTTGTTTTTTGGTAACTCACAACTGATAACTGTTAACTAATATTCCTGTCTGTATACTTCCTAGGTTGTATAACTTATATAGAGATGAAACTGATGTTCTATATTGAGTCATTACATAGTCTAGAGACTAGGTGATTAATCAGATCTAATAAAAAGATCTGGTCATTTTACCTTACAAGGTACATCATTGTGCCAAGTCTTACTGTGAAATAAATAGAAGCAAGTCCTCCAATATCTGTGTGTTTTTGTGTGTGTAAGTTATGTTCATGGGTGGTTATTTCCAAGACCCCTGTGGATAACAAAACCTGTGGATGCTCAAGTTCTTTATATAAAATGGCATTCTGCTTGCACGTAGCCTATTCATAGCCTCCTGTATGTTTCAGGTCATCTCTAAATTACTTATAATAGCTAATGCAATTGAAATGAATTATGTCATTGAATGTTGACGAGAAGAAAGTCTCCGTTCACTGCAGTTGCAGCTTTTTTTCTTCAATATATTCAATTCATGATTGTTTAAATCCATGGATACAGAGACTGCAGAAATGTGGCTATATATATTTTCAAATATATCTTTCTACAATATTTACATAGTGTAGAAATTATTGATTTAATTAGGTACTCAAGGCACAGAATAATTGACAAATTCATTTCCTTTATATTTTAATTTGCAATTTCGCTGTTTCTTTAAGCAGCAGACAGAAGATTGTGCATAACCTCCTGCATTCTTCTGTGAAAGTGAAAAACCAAGTTGGATTTATACTTAAGCCCTAGGATATGACCTTAGTTTCTTATGTGATGCTAGTTCCCCAAGTATTATATGAGGCTTGGTAAGAATAACTTCCAAGATTATTTCAGTCCTTAAATTCTGTCATCCTAACAGACTTCCATGTCTTTGTCAATACAGAGTTACAGGGAATCTCACTTACCATGCTACTTGAAACAAAGAAAATAGGCAAATACTTGAAACTATTGTTTTCAAGAAACTGGATGTCAGGTAATAAGGAGAGCAAGGTCAGAGATAGGAAAATTCTATTTTCTCAGCTTATGGGTAGGGGAGAGTGTCCAGGGCATAGTACAAGGAAGAAAATCCAAGGTGGGTTTTGGGAGACCAAGGTAGCTAGGCTGTTCAGGATAGAGTGTTGGAAAGTATTCGAGTATTTTTTAAAATTAAAAATATATGGTACCCAAGAGAATACAGTTCACAATGTCAGACATTCAATCAAACATTACCAGGTATGCAAAGAAGCATAATGAGAAAAATCAATAAAATCTACCCACAACTGACAAAGAAGCTAAGATTAGCAGAGTAGGACAGCAAAACAGTTACTATAAGTATACTTGAAATGTTTGTAGAAATAGAGGAGCTATTAAAACCTAAATCAAACTTTAGATATTAAAAATTACACTGTGTGATACAATGAGAGGATATGATTAATCCAAGATTAGATGAATTTTTTTTTTCCTGAGACAAGGAAGGTCTCGCTCTGTAGTTCAGGCTGGCCTGAGCTCACTATGTAGGCCAGGCAAGCCCTAACTCACCAATTCTCCTGCCTCTGCCTTCTGAGTGCTGGGATTACAGGCGTGAACCACCATGCCCAGCAAGATACACACACACACACACACACACACATATATATAATTTGAAATTGAGGATATAACAGTAGAGAGTATATCCAAACTAAAACTAGAAGAATTAATTTTCTAAAAATATAAACTGATAGCTTATGCTTATAGTTCCATCTGCTGAAGAGGCTGAGGCAGAAGGATTATTGGAATCCCTGAGTTGAGGCCAGCCTAGGCAACATAGTAAGACTGACTCAAAAATCTTAAAAATCACTAAACTGTAGAGCAATTTCACATGGCCTAAGGTATAATTCATACTCCTGAAGGAGAAGAGACACAAAGCAATATTTTAAAAACATAAATAATAGCTGAACAAAATTCAAAGTTAATAAAAACCTAACCCACAAATCCAAATTAGTCAACTAGATCCAGGCAACATAATAAAAGCCACATCATCATTAAACTATTTGTTTGATGTTGAGAAAATCTTACAAGACAATAATCTATCTATATAAGACAATAAAGGAAAGGATGATGGGATATTTATTATTGGAAATAGTGCAAGTAAGAAGACAGTGAAAAAGTTGAACTTTCCCATCACGCTTAAAGGAAATGTCTTTCAAAAACAAAGACAAAATAAAGGGTTTTGCAGACTTACAAAACGTAATCCCCAGCAGACCCATCCTATGAAAAATATTTGTGGATGTCCTCCAGGCAGAATTAAAATGACATCAGAAGAAAGTACAGATCTGCCTAAAAATATGGGGTGTATTTTTATCTACAGAAACCACATGGCTCAATATGTAACTAAGTAGGTTTTTAAATTAGGTGTCTATTTTAAAGATTTTAAAAGCAAAACTAGTTACAGTGTGTTGTGGAGTTTATTACGTATGTATAAAAAATGAGAAAAGCAGCATGTGAGAGAGATGGGAATGGACTTAATAATAATACTTAAAAGTATACTTAGAGTATAATAAATACATAGAAGCCATATAGCAACAAGTAAATATAAACAAAAATTTTAAAAAGAGTTAGCAAAGATAGCCCAGCAAAACATCAGAAGTATAATGTACAGAAAGTGGAGTTGTCCTACCGTCATTCACTTAACATCCACAAACTAAAAAACAAAACAAAACAAAAAAAACCACAATTGTTTGAATTAACATTTAACAAAATTTAGCATTACGGATTTTTAAAAATTCTGAGCACACAAAGAGTAGAAAAGCATTTGGTCAACCCAGTAAAGAGCATCTGTGAAAAACCTGCCACTAAATCATGCTTCAAAGATTGGCAAGATGCTTTTCCCTTGAGACCAAGCAAGGCAACATTTGGGACTGCTTTTAGCATTGTATTAGATGTTTGAGCTGATATGTAAAGAGCAAACAATAAAATAAAAGATATGTAGTTTTGAAAGTAAAAAGTAAAATTGCCTTTATTTACAAGACTACAAAATTACATACGAAATGGAATAGGCTCTAAAATAGCTCCTAGAACTATTAAGTGAGGCTAGAAAAGTTACAAGATCCAAAATTTGTCTATGTATAAAGGTCAGTTGGATTTTTGTGAAACTATCTACAGAAATAAAAATTTTAAATGAACATATAACATAAATAATGTGACCTTCTTAGGGGTGAATAGGACAGAAGGTCCACAAACACTTGGGTACTAAACCCCACAAAACTACTAAGAAAAAGACCTGAATGTGTAAATGGACAACTATATTGTGTTCATGGATAAAAAGACTCAACACTATTAAGATGTTAAAGCTCCCCCAAATTTCATTAAAAATCCCAAGCAGGCTTGTTATTTTTCTTTTATTAAGAAAATGACAGATTGATTCTAAAAATCCCTGTGGAAGTCCAAAACCAGCTAGTGGTCAAAAAAACTTAACATTTGGCATAATGTGACAGAAAGCAAGTCAGTGTTTGCTGGAAGAAGAGAGAAATTATAAAGGCACAAGGAAAGGGAATGTTGGGGTAGTAAATATGTTCCTTATCTTGATGGTGGGAATATTTTAGTAAAGTATTTCTGACTTACTAGGGAATGAATCAGAAATTTCTAAGATACAGTATAATTAATCAATAAAACAAAACTCTTATAAGTTTTATCCCCCTTGTGAAGACATTCTAGTTTTTATTATCCAATGGAAATTTAAGTAGAAAATTTAGGAATCAGGTTTACAGTTTTGCTAATGAATACTTTCTTTTTCTTAAACTTCAGGGTCTTGCTTATTTGCATACTAAAGGCAAAATGCATAGAGATATCAAAGTAAGTTCACTTAATATGTTCAAATTGCTAATTCTTCTAGAAAATTTATGATGCTAATTTAATAGTATTGGTATTTTTGTTTTAGGGTGCAAATATTTTATTGACAGATCATGGTGATGTAAAATTAGGTATGTTACATCAAGTTCTTAAAATTTTAAACTAATAAAATTTTAAATGAAAATTAACAAATAACAAATTTAGTATTAATACAGAATCATAATAATGTTTACCCTTTGACATAGTACTTTTGTTCCTAAAACTCTATTAAAGGAAGTTAACCTTAAAGGTAGAAAATCTATACTCACATTAATCATTTTATTTCTAGTAAAAATTATAAAATCTAGCAATAAAAAACTGTTGAAATACAATTTATTATGTCATATTAGTAAGTTATTAATATTAATGAAGAATATGTGAGAATAAAATCACCTGGTATACTAACTGGTAAAAATGAACTATATTATAAATATACTATTTTATTATTATTTAATAACAAAAGAGTTTACAAATACAAAAAGAGGTGTTTTTAAAATAAGCACTAAAATATCTTGTTGTGTTTCGATCAAAGTAATTTGATTACATTTTCCTTGTGTTTTATTTTTGCTTTTTTTCTTTTCAAATTTACACTGTACTTATGATAAAAATATTTTTATTTTGTTCTTAAAAAGTATGTTTTCATTTCAGTGAAATTCCAATAAAATCTTCAATGAGTATGTTATGAATCTAGCAAGAAGAGATTTGGGGATTTGATTTATGCATATTTTCCTGACATTAATATCCAGATTATTGAAAATGTTATGCCAGAGTGAAACTTAGAAATATGGAGAAGAACTAAAATCTTTTTTTCTGTTTTTTTTCCTTACCAGCTGATTTTGGTGTGGCTGCAAAAATAACAGCTACCATTGCAAAGAGAAAATCTTTCATTGGCACCCCTTACTGGTAAGATGTTAATGTGATTGGTGTGGAAGGTTTTTATTTCTTCATGGCTACTGATCAGCCTTAACCCTTGGTACTACAAGTCTTCACTGAAAGGCAGGACATAGGGCTACGTACTTCTCTGTTTTCCTTTTCCTGCTTTTCCCATGTCAAAGTGCTAGTAATGTCTTCTGCTGTTCCTGGGATGTTTTATATTGAGAAGACCAAGAAATGTGCAATTTTCAAAAGAAAGACTTTTTATATTACCTCTTATAATTTTTTAAGTAACAGAATCCATACTATTTTTTTTTTTTTTTTTGCTTTTGAAACAGGGTTTTGCTTTGTAGTTCAGGCTGGCCCTGAGCTCACTATGTGCCCAGGCAAGCCGCCGCAATCCTCCTGTCTCTGCCTCCCGAGTGCTGGGATTACAGGCCTGAGCCACCACGTCCAGCATTGTAGTATGCGGTGTTGATTGTTGGTGGGCGTGTCTCCACGCCCAGCGTTATATGTGGTTACCGGGGATCAAACTCAAGACCTTGCGCTTTCAAGGCAGGCGCCGGAACCACTGAGCTAACCCTCTGGCCCAAATCCATACTATTTTTGTACTTATCACCACCAGCTAGTAACCAGTAGTTATAGGTGTCCTGGTTGATTCATTTTTTTTTTTTAATCCTGAAGATTGAACCTTCCCATGCAACTACATCCTCACCCTCTTACCTATTTTTTTTTTCAATTTTATGCTTTTTTTTTTTTTTTTTTTGTGGTACCAAGGATCAAACTCAGGCCCTTTTGCTTTCAGGGAAGGCGTGGTACAACTTGAAATAAATCCCAAGCTCCTTCTCTTTCTAAAATTTTGTGACAGGATCTTATTAAGTTGTCTAGGTTGGCCTCAAACTTGAGATCCTCCTGCCTCAGACTCCCAGAGGAGTGATTACAAGCATGTGATAACAGGCATGTGCCATCACACCAGCTTGTTGATTTATTCGTTAAGTCTCGTTTCCCTTGGGAGGTTTCTTGGACTTTCACAGGGGTTCAGATGTTTTTCTCTTCCCATATTATACAAGGGCCATGTAATACAAACTGAACTAAAACAAGGTTTGTCTCAGAGGCCCAGTATTCAGATTAGGACGTGCAAGTGTTTTAAATAATGTAGTATCATATATTTTCTCTGATAGGGGAAACTGAAGCTATAAATGTGTTCTGGAATGCATGATTGATATTGTGAAATAGTAAATATTCAAAGGGTAATGGGGCTTGGGGTAAATAATGTAGAGTGTAATTGTGAAGTGTATATATTACGTACCAATAAAATGTAAAAAAGAAAAAAATGATGACTAAGTATAATGATAATGAGAGTGACAGATTTCACGTCACTTTCTAAAGTTGCAGTGTTCTGTTCATTGATCCCATCCAGGATGGCCCCAGAAGTTGCAGCAGTGGAGAAGAATGGCGGCTACAACCAACTCTGTGATATTTGGGCAGTAGGAATAACAGCGATTGAACTTGGAGAGCTCCAGCCACCGATGTTTGATCTTCATCCAATGAGGTGCTTTCACTATTTACACTTTCATAGTTACTGAGAACTTAGTTGGGGAAAGTAAAATACTGATAAATCTAGGATTGCCTTCATGTTTTAAGTATATCCAAGTAGTTAAAGTGTTGTCAGGGCTCTGAGATAATCAGATCTAAACCTTGCTCAGTAGTGTTGCTACTCCTTGGACAGCCCAGAGTGAGCTGTATTGTGCTGTCTGAAGCTTTCCTGTGAGATACATCCTGCTAATAACCAGAGTAGGATAGAGCACTTGTAGCTGAACAAGTCTTTTTGATTTGGACTCTTACCAATTGCTCTTGTTTGTCCTATATGAAATTAAAAGTAAATAAAAGAATACTTAAGGTTTTTTTGTTTGGGTTTTTAACCGTATTTGATTATACTTTGTTAAAGAATCATGAAGAAGTACCTATGGTTAGTGTAATTAGCATTTACATTTTAAGATATTACCTTTCAGGAATAGATACTTGAGGGCTTTCTGAAAAGTTTTTTTTTTATATATTTTTAAGGAAAACATATGGGCCCAGCACGATTCAGCTGCACAACTTTAAGGAAAACATATATTGGGCTAAAACTTAAACTTCAGATGGTATAAAATTAAAAAGAAAATCAGCAGAATGGGGAAAATGTTCTCCTAATATATGACTGACCCCAAATGGACATATGGTACATAAAGAATTTATTCAGTGACCACACCAAAAGATAGGTTATTTATGAGTAAGTGCCAGACACTAGAAAAACATGGAAAATTAAAGGTTTTCAAGTTATAAGATACCTACTGTTAACTGGTATGCTGATAGGTACAGACTTTGAGAGAAGTAATTTTATGTTTTTGTTAATGCCAATACAAACATAAATTGCCTCAGTGATTCTACTGTGTGGGAAATCATATTTAAGGAATAATTCAAGAAAAAATTAAGAATTACCCATTTTAGGTTAACAAGGAAAAAATGTCTTACATATTGAATATTTGGTGAGTTGTTACTTTGCAGTTAGGGACACCAGTAACCTATGTATAAACCAGAAGAACATGGAAAATTGATTAGTAATGAAAAAGCAGTACAGTATTACTTCATGTTGTGTTAAAATAATTTGGAAGCATTTAGAATAATACTAAAAAGGAACAGAAGTTTTTAAGAAATATTTTAGGGTAGTGAAAATATAATTTCTCTTTCAGTTTTCCTTCAAGTCATTTTCTTTATAAAAAGAGAAAATATGTTTCAGTTTATTAGTTGCTCTTGTTTCTTAGTTAACAACTTATTTTCCTGACATGTTATAAAAAAAAGAAAGGTAAGTTTGCTTAGAAATTTACAAGGAATTTCATAAAAAATACTGAAATAAAGTGTTGTAGACATTTCTTCTTAAATGCAGCATCTTAAATTCTCCATCTTAAATCCTCCACTAAGAGAATATGATAAATTATTGTCCCTAAAGAAAGCAGATATGGAAATGGAATACAATTTGCCAATGTACTCAAATTATTAGAAGTAAATATTTGATTAACAACCTGATGTTAGAGTATTATCTCCTGTGCTACATAATAATGTACTAAAGAGAGATGTGATATGGTTAATAGCAACAGGTACATGTGTTACAGCAGGTAATAAAACTCATCTCTAACAGTAAGGGCTTGTTTGAAATTTAAAGATCTTCTTTTTAGATAGAAGAAACTTTCTACACTTTGTCCAAAACAGAAAAAACTTAATTTCCATATCCTAAAGTATTTTTCTTCAGTGTGTACATATGTAGTCAGCTTGTATAAATTTGTTACGGAACATTTGTTCTGATAGTTAAGTATAGCAATAGAAGTATTTTAGTATTGTCCTATAACTGAAATTTCTATTTCAGGGCTCTCTTCTTAATGTCAAAAAGTAATTTTCAGCCTCCAAAGCTAAAGGACAAAACAAAATGGTGAGTTAAAAAACATATGGTTTTATAAAATATTTGTTGTTGAAAGAGACGTAGATTTAGTTCTTTTTTTGTAGTATTAGTCGTGGAAATTAAACTGAGGGCCAGTACACTGAGCTACATCCCCAGACCTTTTATACTTTTTTTTTTTTTTTTTTGCTTTTTGGAGACAGGGTCTCACTTTGTAGTTCAGGCTGGCCCTGAGCTCACTATGGTGCCCAGGCAAGCCGCCGCGAACTCAGCAATCCTCCTGTCTCTGCCTCCCAAGTGCTGGGATTACAGGCGTGAGCCACCACATCCGGCATTGTGGTATGCAGTGTTGATTATATGTGGTTACCAGGGATCGAACTCAGGACCCTGTGTTTGCGAGGCAGGCGCCAGAACCACTGAGCTAACCCTCCGGCCCCTTTTATACTTTTTACTTAAGGCAGAGTTGCAGTAAATTGTCCAGGGTGAATTAAAACCTGGAATCCTCCTGCCTCAGCTTCCCAGAGTAGTCAGATTACAAACATGCGCCACTGCACTCAACCAGTTTCCTTTTTTATACAAAGTGAAACCAGAGGTATTAGGCAGTTTGCCCAAAGTTACATAGCTAATACATTTGCAGAGTTATGGTGTAGGTTTAAGTTTTTTTTAATAATGCAGTACTCTTAATAAAATTCATTTTCATGCTAACGTTTAGAGTATGATGGGAAAAAGATTTAAAATAAATACATGAAGATTTTGTAAATTTATCTGTCTTTACCCTGTATTTTTTAATCTATTAGTTACATATTGACTTTCACAGATGTTGATGAAAGGTTTCCAGCCATTGTGACACTTAAAATCATTCTCCATTAGCTCTTCTTTTTTTTTAAGTGAAAAGTGTTACTTATTTTCATTCCAGTCTCTTCTCTTAAAAGTAAAGCAATTTGCCTTTATTGTAGTTCATAAAATTGTTGTCAGTAGGATAGTAAAAATAGGTACTTATTTCACTGGGAATAACTTCTCTATACATTTTATAAAATAGGCACATACATACATACATATATATATATATATATATACCTATATATATATACATATAATGTATAAAGCAAATAAAAGCTTGCAAGTTCTTAAATTCAGAAGTTTAGCATCTAAATTATATGATCTCTTGAGTGTTCATGAACTCCAAATCCTATGTGTATACTTACTTTTCTAGTGAGACATTCTGTGGCTTATTTCAGATTGTAAGAGGGTCTTCCCCCCAAGTACTGCACTGCTTTAAATATTATAAGCTCTGTGGGCATAGTTACCAGTTTGGGGATGATGGCAGAAATGTAAGGTAAATTATGCAGTGGAAATAAAAGAGTTTATATCCTCTTTCTCATTATATTGTTGTTGCATTGATAATTGTTTCTACCTGCTTGCCTGAAGTTCCTAGCCATCTATAACTGGAGGACTTAATGGCAGGAATGATTGGTTATACATTCAGGAGCAAATGACTGTTAGGTCGACACTAAATTCAGTAGTAAGATTCCAGTCTATTCATTACGACTGGAGAATCTTTGCCAGTCTCCTATTTGGTCTGACTCAGTATTCTCCCTTGGCAATGATGAAAATATCGTTGTTTATCATTAACATGTTCCCACTAGTTGGAACCACCACCAGTGGTACATGGATGGCTGGCCAATCAGGTGGCTTGTACCACTGGTGGTAAAATGGATCTAATCCCTTTTATTGTTCTTTCTACTAATATACTTATTAAAGAGTCTATAAACTGACTGAATCCAATTAGTTGCTTGCATTTGAATAATTACTGCCCAAATAATAATACTGTCCATGCCAATTTTTTAAATTATTACAAAAAATTTATTTTATTACATTTGGCTGGAGATTTAGCTCTGTGGTTCCAGCGCCTGTCTCACAAGCTCAAGGCCCTGAGTTCGATCCCGGTAACCACATACAATGCTGGGCGTGGTGACTCATGCCCACTAGCAATCAATACCACATACCACAGTGCCAGGTGGCTTATGCCTGTAATCCCAGCACTCGGGAGGCAGAGA